>VWZX01005962.1:921-83421 GCA_013399015.1 Galbula dea
AGTTTTTGGGGTGTGTGTGAAGAACCAAGGCAGGAGCCCGGCGCTGAGGCGGACCCCGGCGGTCGCTCTGCCGGCCGGCGCTCCCGCTCCCCCCGCAGCCCGGCGCTCCTCAGCCCGTAGCCGGCCCGGGCCGCGGCGGAGCCATGGACGATCAGTCCCGGATGCTGCAGACGCTGGCCGGCGTGAACCTGGCCGGGCACTCGGTGCAGGGGGGCATGGCCCTGCCTCCTCCCCACGGACACGAAGGGGCAGACGGCGACGGCAGGAAGCAGGACATCGGCGACATCCTCCATCAGATCATGACCATCACTGACCAAAGCCTGGATGAGGCACAAGCAAAGTTGGTTTCGTCTAATTAAACCTTGTCTTTCCTTTTTTTTTTTTCCTTTTTTTTTTTTCCGTTAGTGTGTGTGGTTTTTGTTTCTCTCCTTCCTTGCTCCTCTGCGGAGACCAGGAGTCTCACAATTAGAGCAACTTCTTGGTGCCGTAGGACAAATTTCAAGCAGCCAAAGCACAGCCAAAGTTGCTATTTAATAATATTCTTGCTTTAATAGATGGAGATATAGATATATTAAAAAAACCCAAAACGTTGAGGTATGCGATGCTTATGCCGGTGCGCGGGAAGCTGTGGCTCATCCCTGCCCGTTCCCCGCTGGACACCGTCCGGCGGACACCGGCCTCAGAGCCGCTGTCCGTCCATCTGTCCATCTATCTGTCTGTCCGTCGGGCAGCTCTCAGCTCTCCTAAGCGGTATAACTTTTTTCTCCCCCCCTTTCCTTTTCTTTTTCTTCTCTTCTTGCCCCTGAAGTGGCGGCAGATAAATTACAAAACTGACAAGATATTGGGGGGGGGGGGGGGGGGAGGAGAGGGGAAAAAAACCCCAACCCCAAATCCCCAAACCTCAACCAAAACAAACCTTCTCTGGCTGTTTGAAATCACAATAAATACAAAACCAATGTGAACTCTCCAAGCCCCTCACCTCCCCTTTCCCAAATCTCCTTAATAAATCAGTTAGAAGATCGCAGGACGGATCGTTCCGGCGACAAGGGGGGTGGTGGTGTGTTGTGATTTATACCCCTCTGTCGGGCAGCATTTGCACAAAGATAATTCGATATAAAAAGTAAAAAAGGGATGAGGGAAAGAAAGACCTGGCAATCAGCAAACCCCCTCCATCCCCTCAGCTCGCTAGACCAGCGGCCCGGTGCCGGGAGCCAACGGCCGGTGGCACCCGGCGGCGGGCCGCGGGGCTGGCGGGCGGGGGGGGGGGGGGGGGGGGGGGGGGGGGGGGGGGGGGGGGGGGGGGGAGGGGGGGGGGGGGGGGGGGGGGGGTGTATATTGTACAACATCGGGAATGCTTCTCGTGGAAGGCGCCATGTTGCCGAATCGCCGCTTTAACTGCTTGTTCCTCTGCTCTCTTTCAGGAAACACGCACTGAACTGCCACAGGATGAAGCCCGCCTTGTTCAGTGTCCTCTGCGAGATCAAGGAGAAAACAGGTAAGAGCCGCCCGCGCCTCCACCGCCGCCACCACCGCAGCCATCTTGATCCCTCCTTCCTTCCACCCCGCCGCCGGCGGGAACGCTGCCGGTTTAACTGTCTCCCCTCACGCCGCCTCATCGGGCTGCCAAGGTGCCTCAGCGGCCGAGCTGAGGGCTCGGCCCGCCGAGCTTTTTTTGAGGGGGCGAAGCAGCTCCGGTGAGATTGGTTCGCTGTGAAATGGCGCGGGGGGACAGTCCCCCCAAGCTGCTTTCCTTACGGCTCCCGGGGATGCCCCTTTGCCTTTTTTTTTTTTTTCTCCTTCTTACCATCAGGACACTTGGTAAAAGACTTGTCAGAGTTATATTACCTTATATTGTTATTTATTTTTTTATTCTTTCCCCCGGGGACTATAAACTTTGTGAGGGTGTGCGCTGGGGTAGGTTTGGAAAGAGCAAAAGTGAAAGCCCCCCCGCCCCCCAGCAGAGCAAGGGAAGGAGACTTCCAGTGAGGGATGCCAAGTGATGGATGCTTTGACCCCAGATCCATGGAGAGTACAGCCAGGCTTGTGTTTGCTCATGGGTGATAGTGTTTTAAATGCCAAAATTTTTCATCGGAAAAGTACAAAAATTTTTTATCCCCTAAGTTAATGTGACACTAATAAACTCTGGGGTTTGTTTGTTTTGGGTTTTTTTGTGACAGTTTTGCAATTTTTTCACATCGCTGAATTTACAGATAATTTTTTTTTAAAGAAAATTTGCAAAGTACTCTACTTTGTATTATGAGAATAAGAACATTTATTATGATCTGGCTTTTAAAATAAATACATGCATTGGCTAGCAGTATTTGATATTCAGTCACATTCCCCTTAATTGCACACTGAAATAATAAAGACCACAGATGAAAACAACAAACATGAAATCATTGCAAATCTCAGCTTAGAAGCCCAAAAGTGCACAGTTCTCAGTAAATGATGGTGCTTTATGTCCAAGGGTTTCTTTGCTACTGGGGATCCACTTCAGTCTCCGCTGACAGCTAAGCACTAGGGTATTGACTGTGTTGTGAATATTAAGATTGATTCGGCTTTATATTGCATTATATTACCCGGGATAAAGGGAGTGATCCCCCTTCTGCACTCCCTCCCCACTTACCCTTTTCCGTCCTTCTTTGGCTTGTGTGTGTGTTTTCTGCCTCTGCCTAAACTTTTTGCCTGTCCTACTCTGGAGCCAGCCCAGCAACCTGCCCTCGGTGTTCAGACATTTTGCAGCAGGCAGATTTCAATTAAGGAGGCAGGTGAAGGTCCTGCGATCATTTTTATTTGCAGAGGGCTTAGCCTCACTGTTTTCAAAGGAAAGTATAGTCAAGCACATGTCAGAGGTGAGCTGCGAAGCAAAGCCGCGGTCCTTTTCAGCTGCGGGGATTACTGGCAGAGGGTGTTTGGTGAGGCCACTGCCCTCTTGGAGGCGAGAGGCAACCTGACTGGAGACTGTGATCTGAAACGTTTCGAGGTAGTTTAGTGACAACTTGTAGGTTGGGATCGTTGCCTTTGTGCTGTGAGTAGTCGAGCCAAGTTTGCAAGTTACCTCTTTTGTGAAATCGCTGAGAACCAACAAAGAGTGAAGGCGTTCGCCTGCCCAAAGGCAGGATCCTGCCAGCCCCGGCAGCACGGGAGGGACAGGATTGAGGCACTGGGTGATTGATGGAGACGAATCCACACCCCCACCAAAACTGTTCGCAGAGGGGGACCTTCACTGAGGGTCTCCCAGTTGAGGCAAAATGTCTGTGTAGGCTTTAGTTAGCGTGCCAAAGCAGAGAAAACGTGACAGTAAATTTGAGCATATTTTCTGTGAACTGTTTTCATAGGAAACGCCTCAAAATTCTCAACTGGAAGGGTGAGCGGTCTGAGATATAATTAAAGCAGAGCCCTCCCCCGCACTGTGCATTGTCTTGTGGTCTAAGTACTTAAATCTGCCCACAACTGGGTCGTACAGTATTTAATTCTTTTTAATCAGAACCAAAGTTTACCTTGGCGTTAGCAGTGGGAATTGCCGTGATGGTTTTATTGCTACTTTCTTCTGTGAGAAGGACGAGAGGTGAGGAGGGAGACTGTAGACTATGTATACAATGTAACTGAAGTCTGAAATAAGTAATGCAATATTTAACTATTTTTATATTGAATTATGTATTTTTTTGTATTTTAGTAGTTTTCAGTTCAGTGAGCAAGGACTTTGTGAAACTGATCATTAGAGAACACATAAAGGAATCCTCAGTTTAGGTAGAGCAACTCTCACTTTCCTGCAAGGGTTAATGAATGCATCACATTTCTAAAAGCCTCTCACTTAGGGTTAGGAGCTGAAGACTTCTTTTTTTTTTTTTTCCTGTGAGGTATTTACCATGTACAAAGCAAATCACTGAGCTTACTGAATTTAGCCTGACATTTCTTTTTTGACACTTTTAACATTTTAAAAAGTTCTGCATAATGCATTTAAGATCTTTACAGATATTAATAGATATGTGCATTCTTAGAGGCAACCACAAGGTAGCATGGTTTTCATAAAGAAACTGCCACTTATTTCTTTAATTAGTTCAAAGAAAAATGATACCCAAAGTTCTACCAAAGCCCCTTTGACAAAATATGAAGATCAGCAAGTGAATGCCTATTGACTCTATTTTGTTGTATTTTACCCCTTCTCTGCTGTGTCGCCTGGAAGTGTTAAAGTTGCCTCCTTGGCGTGCGCTCACATCTGTTGCATACCTGTGTAACAGTCTGTCTCCCTGTGTGCCTACCAGTAGGGATCAGAAACTGATTTGCTCCTTTAGGTTTTTTTTTTAATAGCTCTTTTTCACTGACTGAAAATCCTTCGGATTTGTAATTTGATTAAGCCTCCATTAGGATGTTGCACTACCTGGTTATTCTCATGGAGATAGAAATGAAAATACATTAATTCTTGCAGTTTTAAAATGGTTAGGGAATTGCAATTATTTCCCAATGGAATGATGTATTATTAGGTTCTGGATTGTTGATAGACAATGTTTTTTTGTCTCTAAAAACCATTTGTGTAGATAGGGACCCACGTTTCTGAAAACAGCTGAATGTATGTATGCATATACCTACTCATATACATTTATTTATTTATTTCTATAAACCCAACAGAAACAATGATAGCTGCCAACCAAACCCTAATTTACTGTCACCACAAACCTTAAATAGCATTCATTTACTAGTAAAGCCTAATGGCATACATGATGGTTTGCCAGATTTGTGGCCTTTGTGAGGCTTATAAGCAGGACTGACTTGGGAAGATCATAAAACTTAATGAACTTCTCGACTGCAGGAGGTGTCCGCAGGGGAAGAGAAAGGCCTGCTTGGCTGGTTGGGCTGGTTGAACTATTTTTTATGTCTAAAGAGAGAGGAGGAAAATGTTCATTAAGAACGTTCTCTCCTTTTGCAGAATTTTGTTTTAAAGAACTAAAATAATAATAAAAAATAGAAACCCCAGACAAATGTTGATGTTAAGCGCAGGGTTAATTTCTTGCAGTTTCCCATGTAAGCGAAAACCTTTATTTTTATTGCTACAACTGCAAATAGCCATGCAATGCCAGTCGGGTGATTAAAGGGCTGTATTGTGCCCTTACTTACTGCAAAGCTCCTTATTGATGAAAATGGCCCAACTCTGTTAGGAACGCCCCTTGCCAATATGCTGCAAATCTGTAAACTGCTTAGGTAACTCCTTGCTTTTTGCCTTCTCTGCCAACAGAATTTGAAGCTGTTAACCCCTTTCTTTGCACTGGTTGTTTCCAAACCACAGGACCCTTCCCTTGCATTACACAAATTGCAACTTTTCAGTGGTTGTAAACTATCATTTAGTGCCAGCAACTTAGAGCAATATGTAATGTGTGGTCCTAGCAACCCTGTGTGAACATTAAAGGATTCAAATGGAACAATGAAATGGCACTGGTGGCATACATATATGTGTGGATGTATGTACGTGTGTTAGCTATTTTCTAAATACCAGCTGTGATGCTATTATTCAGTTTAGCTATTTAAAATATTTATGTGCAGTCCTGGTGGTTTTTTTTTCAAGCTGATAAATACATATTTTTGATTTACCTTGACTGCATAAGGAAGTAAGCATTGTGTGTTTATGCACGTACATCTTTTCTTCAGTTTAAATTGTTTAGCTTTTGTTTCCTTTCTCAAGCTTCAGTGTCCAGATTTTTCACTGAACTTTTGAATGGTATTTTCTTTTTCTAATTGTCAGCAAATGTATTACAACTGATGACCTGCAGTAGAATGTTAGGTTTACACTGGCCTTATGGCAATGACATTGCTTTTCTTCGTAAATGTCCTACTAGGAAAAAAGAAATGGAGTAAAGTATCTTGATTGTCATTTGGTCATCTATTTCAAACACAGTCACTATCAAAATTCTATTTCTTTGGTGGATTTCTGGCAGGGTGCTTCTCTGATTAAGAAAGAATGCGACTGTGGTGGTTATTTCCTGTAGAGAAATTCATGATACTTTTATTTTGCAGAACCTGTAACTACACTGTACCTTAAGACCTTGCCATTGTTAGTGCTCCTTGCTATATTTAAATAACTATCTCCACATTGATTACCAGGATCAGTATTTGCAGATGTTTTTCTTTATTGTTTTCCCTTCCATAGAGAATAAATTTGAACCTGCTTGTCAGTACTAATTTAAGTAGGAGCAGGGATTTATTTTATTTTATAGCTATTTTTCATGTCCTTCATTTTATTTTTTGAATTTGACACATTTGCTGAAAATACTAAATTACGTGAGTTACTATGTGGTGTATTTTAGGATGCCTGTTGTTAAGTTAAGGAATTTTTGCATTCAGAGATAAATTATTATAGTAGCATGGAGTGAATGCAAAAGAGTCTTTTTTTTTTCCCCAAGATTTAACACATTTATCAAGCTCTGTTCCTAGAGCTTTCAATGAAAAAGTTGTATGATACGGATATTATGCTGTCTTTTTTCAATTTAAATACTGATTTGTGTGAAACATTAATATAATGATATTTGCAGTCTACCATAGACAAATATAAGCAGAATTAGACATACTAAATTGTTACAAATGTGATGCAATATTTAAATACATATGAAGGCTATAGTAATAATTATACAGTGAGGCGTGAGAGAGTCCAGTTTGTATCTGTCCTCAGTTTTTAGACTGTTTTTCAATTCCTTGCACATCATGCACATGACAGTTGGATGAATATTTTTATGAATAGCAGAACTGAATACTGAATCTGTGCACTAGTGAGTCCAAACCAGCGGAGCCCCGAGTGGAGTTTTCCCATCCTGGTATCACTGGTAGAATTAGATGTAGCTGTTTGTATTCCCTGAATTGACACCCTGAGAAGAATGCTTTGTTTGTTTTCTCAGCAGTCATGTTTAATGCTATTCGCTTATCAAGGTGATCAGCATGGTTCAGATAACACATGCCTGACACAGCCTGCCTTTTTTTCACCAGCATGTTGACCTTTTGTCACATTTGCTTTTCTCTGGTAGGCAATTCATGTCTTTAAGTATGAATGGAGTAAATAATTCACATCAATATTTAATATAAATTATTAAAGTTTCTGTCAGCTCTTATAGTTCATGCTTTTAGAAAGTTGGAGTAGTTCATCAGCCAAACAGATGAATTGTGCTTCTCAGCTGGACATTAGAACTCCTCCATAATGCTGTCTTTACAGTGGAAGTAAACAGGGAATTAAATATGAAAGGAAATGAAGCCTGGTACTTGAATGCTACATATTTTTCAATAATCCACATTCTTTAGGAAGGCTCAAAGTAGTAGATAAGTATCTATCATAATTTATTTTGTTATTCCTATACTTTTTTTTTTCCCCTCCCATGTTGCAAACAGGAATGTAGGAAACCCCCCTGACCCTGGCATTTTCTTCTACTCTTTGTTGTTAGCCTTCCCTTAGCGCTCCAGCCCCTTCTTGGGTTTAGGGTGGGAGTACTGGTGTGGGGGTTTGATTGGTGTGTGTGTCGTCCCCCTCCCCAGTGTTCTTTTTCTGTTTTTAAAGATTGATGGGCCGCACTAAGATGATGAAGTTTCAGGGGTTTTTGAGTCCTTGTTTCTAAATGATACTTTATATTTTGCAAAGTGACCTGTTCTTGAAAGTAGATTCTGAAAATATTTTTTAAAGAAGAAATGCACTTATACCTGATTGTAGCAGTTATAATGTGTTTATTGCTTCAGGAATTGAATAAAAATAGCATGTTTTGCACAAAAGCATTTGGTAATAATCATTATGCACTTATTTTAATTTCATACTATTTTTAGTGTTTTACTTTAAATCCTTTTGTTAGCGATCAGTTCAATGCATGTTGCACAGTCATACGAACTTGTAACAATATATGAATCACTGAATATCATGCGTCCTACAAATCAATCACTTGGAAAGGGGGTGGGTTTGTATCATGTGTTTATAGGTCAAAACCTTTTGCTATACTTAAGTCATGCATCAACATTTAAAGCTAACTCTCATTCCTCATTGTCCAGCAGGTGGCTTTTTCATATATCATTTAATTTTTAATCATTTATTGTAAGTGGAAAATGGAATTTAATAATATTGTCCTGATAGCATTTTTTACAAGAAGAACAGTTTTTAATATATCCTCTTGTATATGATGAGGTCAGTGAAAGCATCTAGAGATCTTCAAGTGTACTATCTAAATTAAGATTCTAAACAGGCATTACAGATGCTGGTAACTTTGGCAATTATCATTTTGTTTGGTGAACAGTAGTAAAACAGTGTGCGGTAAAAGTGTTTAGAGAGAGAGGATAAATAAATTGAACAGTTTTGCAATGCAAAGTGGTTTGTGGTGTTTTTGAGGATTTCTTGGCTCTTGCTTAACTGCTATTGTGAAGCCTGGAGCAGATTTTCCCATTGCTAATGCCCTAGAAGTATTAATTCACTTTGATATGCTAATTAGAGGGCATTATGCAAGAAATGAGATTAAGTGGCAGCATGAAGCCATTTGCCTGTCAGTAAATTGAGAGCTTTAGCATCAGGAGGAGCTTTGTTTTTTCTGAGTTTCTCTTGGTTTTGCATATAAATAAAATTGATTGAAAGGTCTAGAGAAGCTTCTAGAACATTGGTGGTTCTTTTTCTCCTTCTATGATTATTTAAACTTCATGTTAAAGCCTTTCTCTGAATATTAATTGATCTAATGGGAGATACTGAACATGAAGAATTTCATTGTATTCTCAGTTACTGTATCTTAACAAAAGGAAACTATTAGAATTCTTTGTGTCATCTGGTTTTTGTGGTGTTATTTTAGATACATCTTACAGCTTTGTATTACAACCTCTCTGACTGGTAACCACTTCTGTGCTGAGAACTATATCTGCATGGAGGTTTTTTTCCAGTTCTGCTGGTTTTGGGATTGGGATAATGACGACCTGACCAGCTGAAGTCATATGGTCGTCTCGAATTCCTGGCCAACCAGGCCTTGGACATTTATCACCTCCAGTCACTCACAGCGTTTCCCATCGTTTCTTATGTAAATCACAGATATATTTTCCTTCATTTAGGAAGAAAGGGTTGTAATGCTGACCATAGATTTTATTCAACTGCCAGAAATTGTGTTAAAGTAACATTAAGGGATTGACTTACAGCCATAAGAGCGAGGAAATTTGGAGTTAATAGTTAAACTCTGCCCTTAACTCAACTCATTGAACCTATTTATTAGAGCATATGTGATACGTAAGATCACAGTGCTGAGACCTCTACAGTATTAGGGCACTCCAGGATGAGTCAAAGACAAGAGTTTTTGATTTAGTTCAAATTTTCTTTTTCTTTTTTTTTAATTTTTTTTCTTAATGTATGTGTGTGTTTTTTATTCGGCCTTGGAGTTCCTTTACTACAGTTTTATGGTTAGTTTTCTTTTTATAATACTGTTTAAAAAATACCAGAGAAGTAATTCTGGAAATCGAACAAAAATTTATCAAAAAATAAAACCAAACCAAACCCAACCCAAGCCTCTCTAGTCCGCTTTGCCTGAGTGCCTACAGAATGTTTGCTGTTTGTGTGCCCATCTCCTCCACAGATCGCTGTTGCAAAGTCAGTCAGGGGAGTAGTGCTGGAGTGACAATGCTTGTTATGAGCCCCAATAGTTATTTAAAAGAAAGGAAAAAGGATAAAAAAATGCCCCAGAGCTCGGTGCGGGGGCTGTTCATGCTAGATGCACATGCTGTCCCTGATCCTGGCAGCTGAAGTCTATCACTGTTGGGAGATTTTTAACATGAACCACATAAGACACAAACCACCGTCGTTTCCCTGAAGCCACAGGGGTTTTCACATCAGCACAGGACAACTGGCACGTGTGCTGCGGGTCCCTGCCCACTGTCCGCTGCCCTCAGCACCCGCGGGAGCTGCGAACCCTCTCCAGCCCCCTCCCTGCTCTTCTTCAACAAAGAGGCCGTGTTGTGGTTTTCATTTGAAGTGTAATGTCCCTGGTTGGCCTTAGTTCCCAAGAGCTGCTGAAGCAGTTGGCCCAAAGAATCTGATCAGAAATATATAACCCAAAAACTGTAGTAAACCTTTTTGATACCGGGAAGAACAAAACCGCATCTGAAACTGCAAGATCAGTTCTTCTGACAGAAAGCAAAAGGAAGAAGCATCACTGGTCTCTACCTGCTAGTTTTGAGTTGCACATTCTTGGACAAAACAAGTAAATAATCAAAATGTTCTGTGGCTAACCTTAACTTTCCTTAGTACCAGTAGTACCCCTGACAGTGTTGTTTCAGGAGCAGGTAGTGCTGGAAATGAAAGCCTGGCCTTTCTGGGTTTGAATCCCGCTGCTGCTGTTGACTTGAGAAGAAAAAAACTTCCTCTCAAGTGAAGAGAGATGTGGTGACTACAGCAGGAGTAAACCCAGGGCTCAGCTGCTGCCTCCCTGAAGGGAATGCAAGATCTCACTTGTCCTATCTATAAAATAGGAATATTATCTACCAGATTTCTTTTTTTCAATGAAGGCTGTGTTAAGTTGGTGCCATGTGTTGAAATGGAGTCATTTTATCAAGAATTGGGTTTAATGAAAATTGTTACGTACAAAGTAATCTATTAGCACTATTTACAGTATCCACTTTATTCCAATCACAGTGAGCCTAAGTGGAGTCTTACCTCCTGGAGATGAAGAGATTAGGCTTTCCTTAGACTTCTCCTTTTCTTGGCTTTAATTAGGAATGTTTGCTTTTTTAATTCATGGTTAGACCTCTAGCAAAAGGGTATCAGGGTTTTCTGACTTGGTGGTTAGTTTGCGTAGTACAGAAGGAGACCATTTACTCTTGTAGGTGGAATTCCTGCTCTTCTCTAGTGATAGCTATTCACAGGTAGGATGGCACACTTGAAAGGGTATTTAAAACCAGCTTTCATATATTTGTTGATTAAAGAATGAAATGTGCTTTTAGTGAGGTTTGTAATTACAGTACACCCAAATGTTTGCTTATTTTCTTTCATGTGAGATCCTGGTAGCATGATTAACTGTCCTTAGTAAGAACAAGTTACAGTAGATTGTGCAATGATTCTTATTTGACTTCAAGGATGTATTTATTACCATTCTTGAACAAATTATACTAACATGAAAAGTTGTGGAAATGATTGTGCACTAGATAAGGTGATACATTACAGGAGTGGTTGGGTTTATGGAGCTTTATGCTGAGGTTTTCTCAGAAATTATAGCACAGTCCTGTCACTATAAAACCCGTTGATACAGTTGGTAATAACATGCAGTGGAAGTACTTTTAGAATTTCACTTGTTATTCAAATGGAGTGGGAACTATCAGTTTTTCTACCTCATATTTCTTTCCTTTGTGAAGAGGGAAGAGGGGAAAGAGGACGGTGGAGTGGGTGCCTGGGTGTGGGGTACCGGAGGTCTGCCAGGTCCCACTGGTGCTACTGGCCACAGGGCTTCTGAGGTTTTGGCACTGCTGGCAGCTCCCTGGGCACCCAGCGCATGTGAGATGAGTGGGGAAATTTTGCCTTTCATATACAGCTGAGGACTTTTTTTTGTGAATTATTTCTTACTTCCTCTCCACTTGTTAGGGCAGTGACGTGATATCGATATGGAGCTTGGGAACTTATTGACTTGTTGGTTCTTGACCTTTTGACTGTGACCAAGTATAGAAATTGAATGTCTGAAAATTAAATGATAGACTCTATATACATAAATTCTTGGATGTCAGTGTATTACATGAACTAATTTCGGTTTACCTAAATTTATGGCATTTTGTGTTCAATAAAGGAAATATTTCTTCCTTTCAATATACTGAGTCTGATAATATTGTACTTGCTAGCACTAAACAAATCAATTTCCTTTTACTGACTGATTATCATAACAGCAGCTGTTTAATCACTGTGATTGTTACGTAACTTTAAAATCTCTAATATTTTGGAGAGGCACAAGCAGCATCCTCTTGCTGCGTAGTGACGTGATGTCATTGGGGCTGAACCCTATGACAGCGTTTTGCGGAGCTCCAGACTGGAGTTCTTATTTTAGTTTAGTAATATTTAATGGGCTATGAACACTTGCTCAGCAAACTGCCAACTTGAAAGGAGACCTGAAATAACACACAGTCTGTGTCCTGTTCTCCCTGAAACAAAAACTGGGCATTTGTTTTTCCACCCTCAAAATGTAGCACGGTGGAGCCTGATGAAAATGCCACGCATCGGCTCCTAACGTCTGATGAAATTAGCTTATTGCTCCGCACGTGTGAACGGGGAGAGCGGCAATCCTGGCTTTGTAGCTGAGAGCAAGACTCTGGCCTCCAGAACAGGGTGACAGAGCTGGGAATATTGTTCCCTCCGACTGCCGCAATAAGGCTGTGGTCAGCACTAATGTAAATATTTGTACAACAACCATGTTCTACAGACTCCGATTTAATGGTAAAAATCTGCCCTGAACGCCTGGGTAAATATGCGCTGAAGAACAGAAGCCTATTCACTGAAGAAACAATTGACTTTAGCTTCTTTGTTGTTAAAGTGGCCCCCAGTGATACTCTGCGAGGAGCAGATAGCAGCGGGCGTGCGGCTGCCGGCAGCTCCCTGGCAGTGCCCGGTGCGGGCGCCAGGGCTGGACGGGATGTGGGGAGTGGCATCAAGCTCTGCTCCTTGCCCTGCTTCGTGCCCTGCTCCGCTCCACGCACGGCGGGGAGAACTTGTCAATGGAAGAAAAAGAACTGTAATCGCACATTTACATATGCTCCTAATTGTTGATTTGGGGATTTTCTATGAATATAGCTTCACAAAACAGATGCTGTTTAAGAAAAGGGGGAACATAATTTTGTGGGCAATGAATTAAGTGTTTTTGTGGCCCTCTCATCCGTAGCTAGGAGCAGTTTGTGGACCGCGTCTGTGAACGCCGCTCATAATTGTTTTTCACACATAAGTTATGCAAATGAGCTTTTATGGCAACTGGCATAACAATTAGCATCCTCCAGCAATATTTTAGCAGGTTAATTGCAAAATTTCTAAATTGTACATCTGACTTGTTAATTAGGCATGACAGAGGTGGTAAAATAGTTATCTTCAGGCAGTGGCAGCCAGGAGCTGCTTGAAATGCAAAGAGCAACGATTGATTGGATTTGAGGGTTACAATTGTGGGAGCACTGCTGTTGTCAAGTGCCGCTGAGCAGCTCTGCTCCATCGGCTGCCTCAGAGCAAGAACCACGTCGTTGCTGAGAGGATCCTGCCATTTACAAATCTGCCTTACTTAACTCTGAAACTCTCCAAATCCCGTCTGTGGGAAGCGCCCAGCTCCTGCCTCTTCCTCCATCTCGGGCCCACGTGAAAGGGCAAACTGTGGACCTGAAGTCATAATTTTGATTTTATTTACAAATATGCTTGAAAAGTTTAGCTGCTGGCACAGATAAACAAATACTTTCTGGGGGTTTTTTTCAGCCCTGGTAAAAATGCTGTTACCTATCTCCACACATGTACTATGAATTCTGCCTTGCTTTCCTTAAATTGCAACCTTTGCTGCCCGATATTTTAATATGATTTTGATTACATTTTATGAGCTTTAGTTACAGCTTACTTCCCTTAAATCCTTGCTTTCAAATATCTTTGTGTGTCTTATAATATTAATCGTATTAAAATACAAAAAACCATGCTATTTGCAATAATCCCTTTTTAGGCTCTCAGAGGTATGTCTGAATGATTAAAAAAAGATTGTAACATGAGAGTCTTCAGACTGGTAATGTGTCCAAAACATTTTTCCACCAATGCTACCTATAACAGACAATAATGTATTCCAGCAGAGGTACTGTCTATTTGGATCATACTAACACAATTTTCCATCCTTGTGTGTTCTAAATATGTTTTACTGTCTTTGGCTGCTGATTTTGATACAAAATGCAGATTTCTGGACTATTTTAATAATTAACAAGTTAAAGGGTGGTAACAAACAGGGGAAAAAAAAGTCACTGAGTAAGTACCTTTGGGAGTCAGAGAAGTCATGTAGCATGCCTGAAAGCTTTGTTTAGTTGTACCATTTGTCTTTGGTTTACTGGTGGACTGTGTTTTTTGTGGCTTAAATAAAGTCAGTCCAATTTTTGTACATACCTAGTACCTGTGAGCAAAAAGAAAATCAACCTAAGCACGTGTGAAATTTTGTGTCCTTTTGTATGCATTCTCTTGATTTAACCACATGGTTTTAAAAATTGGGATGTTATATTTTCATTTAAAAAGTAAATGTTCCTGCATGCATAACTGTTCTAATATTTTACATTTTCTTGTGACATGTGTATGTGGAGTAAGTGCCATTTATGATATGTTGTCATCAATAATTTTGTCACAGAGAATAAAAGCCTTTAAACTCATCCACCCACTGGAACGTTTTATCATATTTATTTTAAGAGATATGAAATTAGCAGAACAATTGAGCTCTTTGTATATGGGAGATGCAAATGTAACTGAATATTTACCTTTAATGAAGGGCAGCATAAATATCTCAGTATCAATAAATTATATGCAGTAGCAGAATACTCCATAGACACCTAATAAATAGTTCCCTTTTTCCCCTAGATTCCTGAACTGCAGTATCTTTTAGGATAGTTTAATTTACAATCCACAGTGAAATTAAATATTAGCTAACTTTCTGAAATGACCTACTGCATTTAGAAACTACAGGTTCTTGACTAGAAGCAAACCACGTTTCCAAATCATCACTTAGTCACTGAGTAAATGGTCACTTACTGTGTTTCAGCAGTTTAAGGGAGAGTTTACTGCAGTGATGCTTCAGTAGATAATAGTTGGAATGGGGTAACCATTTTAATGAGGGATTCAAGAGGGATTTCAGAAGAGAACGTTTCAGGTGTCTGTGGCTTTTCTCTTGTCACGATGCATATCTCTGTAACATCAGAGAGAAGTTACAGAGCAGCACTCACCTCCTTTAAGACAATAAGAAACTCCATCATAAGTGTGAATAGGGAAAGGCAGAGCCAGGTTAACACTGTATGTGCTTGTGTTCAAGCAGGCCTGGTAAGTAAATATACTCCACAGTTTAAATGTACATCACATTTTAACTGTCCTAATATTGATCATCCTATAGAGGAATTATATTGAAGTCTACTAGTTATTAGTGTAAAAGAGGGTCAGATGCAGAGACTGGTACAAAGCAAGTGCTCTCATGGTAATGATGCTGCTATTTATAGATCCCCATTTCATTAGTTGCAGAGTTTCAGGGAAGAGCTTCTCTCTAGGGGAAATGGATACTTGAAGTTCATTTTCTTCCTGATGCACATTAAGGCAGAAACGTGAACAACCTTCAGTATAGGACACACGATTACAGGATTTTGTATGGCCATTTTCCCTTAGTATCCCTGCAGTTGTGTCTAGTGCAGATGTGAAATTGCTAACTGGTTGGTATTCTAGCCGAGCTGCAGTTCCAAATACCTTGCACAATTTGTTTGTCAGGAGAAGTATTTTTATTTTGTTTTGTTTTGTTTTTTTCCCCGCCTAAAGGAATTTTATTTTGAAAGGGTGCCATGCCAGGAAACCGAGTAGTATTAAAATGTTTTGCTTTATAAAACTAACACATCTGGATCACCTGACTTAAAACAGTCTTGCTACAGCTGTCAACCACTACAGTAGATTTACTTACAGTACCTAAGAAGTACAATCTCAGTTAATCAAAGCAGGGCAGAGTTTTCTGATATTTACTAATAAATACTAAAATTTCTTTGAGTATCTGAAAACTCAATTGTTTAAAGATATTTAGTTCCCTCCTGTGAAATTCAGATCATCAAAGCTCGGTATAATTTTTTGTGCCTGTATTTCTAGCACTTTCCTTGGAATTCTTGACATCTTGAGTTATTTTTTTTTTTCCTTTAAGAGAATATTTACTTAGTTAGTATTCACTTAATTAGAACTGACTGTTTAATGTTTTCTGGGAGGGTATTTATGGTATTTTCTTTGCCATATTTGCATTCCAGAAATTAAGTCCCCATGCCATTATTCGGCAAGCCTTTCATACATTAGAATGATGAATTGAAAGCAGAAATGGGAAAAAGACTGCAATGCAATGAAAATTTAATCAGCGTCTTCTGCTGCTTTAATAAGGCAAATAATTCTTATTGGCCGCTGCGTTAAGGTTTCTAATATTTAATTCATAACAAACCTTGCATTATTCTGCAGCAGCATCGACAGCTCCACTTTGCTGCCTGCCAACAGGCAACCATAAAAACTTAAAAGCAGATGTAAATGTCTAAAACAAGGAGAATGATTGGATCTAAAGCGGTCAGAAAAAATCAACAATATTGCCAGGGAGTTTGATAAATCTTTACACACACTTTAGAGATGTACAGACGATATTAATTAAACTCATTAAATGTGTTGATACTGAGGATTTGAGGTAACTTCCCTGAAATGTGCAGGGTTTTTTAGCTCCTGCAAGCCCCCAAACAAAAAGTGATGCAATGCCAACAGCACATGGGTGCTTCTCACCAGCCAGCTTGAGTGATACTGTATTTCTGGGAGATTCAGTTAATTTTCATATTTACTGTATCTGTTATATTGCAATGGTGAAATTGTTGTCGTTTGTCATGTGTGTGTCTGATGCTGGAATTAGGCAAAACAAGAGCTCATCCTCCTAGTACTGCTTCAGCTCTCTCTTCCCAACACTAATGCTAACTGCTTACCAAACACTGTGCTAAGAAAAGCCTGGGTTAGTTTTTAAATCTCATCCTAAAGACTTTTGCCATCCAGGAAGGCTATCTGGAACGCGACAGTGAAGTCCTCTGTACTGATTTTTTGCACTGGAGAGCTAAAAAAAACCCAACCCAAACCAAAGTGCCAGAGTGCAGGGAAGATGCACTGTAAACAGGCTGTATAATTCCCGGGGCTGTGGCAGGGTGTTTTTGTAGTGCGAGGCAGCAGCGGATGGCAACCTGCCAATGCTAGGTGCAAGCTCTTGTTACAGAGAAGGGTTGCGCCTGTTCTCATTTCTTCTTGAAATGGCTTAATTGGTGTCAGCACCCCAGGGATAAAGGCCTCTAACACTGAAATCCACACGATTCACCCTGTCTCTGCTCAGTGTAGGGAAACTGGTAACAACTGGTGGTGAATGAGGAGTGAACGGTGCTGTAACAATACTCGATGATGTTTGGGATGACAGAAATTAATACGCACTTGCTTGAAGAAAGCAATGATTAATGGCAGTGAGCAAGGGAATGCTGTCCCTCCTTTAACTCCACTTTGATGGGGATTGAAAAGCAAAAGGCTGTTTTCATTCTCTCTCGAAAGCAGAGGTCACCCAGAGTACATTACAGCAATTTTTCCTCTCTGTTTTTTATTTCATAAATATTATGATAAGCATAGATTAGATAGATTTTTTCACGGAGGCTTAAAAGGATATTTTGTGTCTGTTTGCTGGTTGTGCTCAACAAAGAAATCTGATTTCTCTGTTTACGTGGTAGGTTGCTTTACTTTGCACTGGAATAATTAGTATAATTAAGAATTTTAAAGCTCACTGTCGCATTAGTTTTTCGCAGGTTTTTACAGCAGGAATTGTGTGGTCTTCATTCCCAAAGTGCTGACAGGTCAGAATGAGGCAAGGAGTGTTGCTGAGAAGAGGGGGGGGAAAGGTTAAAAATCCAAGATTCCTCATTGAATTTTTGATGTAAATATATTTTGCAAGATCCTCAAACTTGTCAGCGGCTTTCTAAGCCATTTGATAAAGAATCTTTATTCTACAAGAAGACTGAAATAACACAACAGTGCTTTGGATAATGAATTCTTCATCTAGGCAGAACTTTAAAACAAAGTACAATGTTGGCATTTTTTTCTTTGAGTGAGAGGGCTGATACATCTTTGGGATCCGACAGGAAGACATAAATTAATAGAGTTCTGGAGATCAGTTTCTCATTAATAATCCATTTTGTCATGGTTCTTGGCATTGTCAGCCTAGTAGCTGGTTCATATTTTGCTGAAGGATAAAAGCACATGATGTCTTAAGGCACAACATAAGGAGAAGGAGTTTATCATCTTCTGGAAAAACTATCTCTGAAAAAATAGATTGTTTTGCAGGAAATAAATGTCAATTTCGAGTTTTAAGCATTTTTAATCTTCAAACAGGTTTTTTAATGTATACAGTTGCAAAAATAGAATCTTGAGTTGGAAGAGGTTGTTTCCAAAAGCCAGTGCTTTGCCTTTGTCCTCTCCTCTCTTGTGGGTTTTGATTTTTTAGAAACTGCAGTGGATCCCAGACTTTTCATACTGCATTTTTAGACTCTGAGGCAGATCACGTCCAGTTTAAAATATGTAATGGAAAAAAAAAGATGGTTCTTCCTTTGAAGAGGTGAACATAAACTCTTTGTTACATTCACACTTTCCCAGTGATGTGGGACATACTCCACAGATCAATGTGTATTTCCCCAGTATTTTCAAGATGGAAAAAGGTTCTTGAGTGTGACAACATAAATTGGAGTAATTTACCCTTTTGAAGTCTTAAATTTGGTATTTTTTATGTCTTACGGTAGTGGCAGCCTGGCAAATGGCTAACCACTTCAAAAGTGTTAGCTTGTGCTGTCATCCCAAGTAAGGAAGAATGGAGATCTGATTTAGTTCCATGCCCTTTATTTTATATACTGAAGGGTGACATAATGCAGATCTCCTTGGGAACTTGTGATGCATTTGGGCAGGATAAAGGGTAGGAGAAAAGATGACACTAGCCCAGATTGCTTAGTTGTAAGATTTGACTGGGCTCAGACTTTTCTATTTCAATCGAAGGTAAATGGTCTACTGAAAAAGGCACAGAAGGAGGGAGTGAGACGTTCTGGGCAAATGACTGAAGGGAACTGGGGTCCCACTAAGATTGTGGTTGGGATTACTGGAAAGGAGGCACTGTGTGTCAGGAGTATACCACTGACCAGATCTTCTGGAGTATCTCAGAGCAGGATGTAGGGGGCGGGGTGTGCATGTTGTTTGGCAGAGAGAGTTGTGGTGGGGAAGAGAGAGTTTGTGGTGTAATTTTGGAGAAGCCCCAGCTGGGCACCTTGGCATACATGGCGTGGAGCCTCTCTGGGGTTAGTCCACCCAACATGTGGGTCGCAGGCAAGAGATAGAGTGCCAGTGTCCCAAGCAATTTCCATATAAATGTATAACTTCATTTTGATGGTCTTCAGATCCCCAGGGATTCACTGTTAGGGAATAAGCAGATCGGATGGAGCTGTTGATGCATGTTCTCAGTGGTGTTCTGGGTGGGTGGATCAGAGGTGCTGTCCGTCCTGGACAAGAGCTGGTGGAGGTGGCAGAAACATTTGACACTTGCTGTGGCTCAAAGCATGGTGTTTACTCCATCAGCAGGAACATACAACCGTTTACAGCTCGTTTTTTTGCCTGCAAACAGGGAAGGTTTGAATTATGAAGATTTAGAACATGCCTCCTTACACGGAGTTGCAAAGGACATTTGTCTCAGCACATTGTAGTGAAATTTTAAAGAGCAGGTTTTGACAGGAGACATTTTGCTGACACAGAATATTTTGTTCACTTCTGACTCTCAAATAAGTGCTACTTCTGTCATAATGATTGATTTATATTCGTTTTAGACCATACATTTTACATCCTCTCTTTTAGTGCTTATGGCTACACAGCTTCGGAATAGCACAGTTTTAAAGCTGTTATGAGCATGGCATCACATTTCATATTCCACTAATAAAAAAAATAAAATTGATTATAAGGGTTTGTAGGTATTTTGTGGTACAGTATATTTAGAATAAAATGCTAATTTTTATTATCTCCTGTAAAAAAAAATGTTTATAATGAAGATTCCTATTAAAAAATGGTATAGAGTTGTAATTTAAATGGTTCTTAATAACAGAGCCTCAAAAGGCTCAGTGACCTGCAGAATTCATGTCTTTGTAGGCATTTAGACAAACTATGCGCCATGCTCATGTGTACAGCTCTCTGATTTTTCAGTCTGTGAGAAAAGAGGAAGCTCTGGTATTTTCAGAAAAAGGAATAAACTTGTCTGTAGTGGCCACTTCCAGTGTCACAATCTGAATAACTGACATTACTGTATTAATGGAGCCTGGGGCTCTCTCAGGGAGAGGTTCTGCAGTGGGGCAGGAATGAAGCCAGGGTTGATTCCCTGTGTCTGGGCTTTTTCCCGTCGGGATGTTAGAGTGGACAAGACCACTCCAGCACATCTGGATTCCACATGGCAATACTGAGTATGGGCTGCAGATCCACCAGCCTTCACCAGCTAAGGTCACCCAGCAATGTTGCCATTTCTGGATGGGGCTGTGGTATTTTCCTTCAGAATTAATGCTCTTGCAGGCCTTATTATGGAATTATAATACTTATCCTTCCCAACTTTAAAAAATATCCCTAAGAACATAGCACTAGGCATGGACATGAAGTGGCTTTGGTCAGAGAGGGTTGGTTCCCTGAGCCATTCTTTATCTGTGAGAGGTGATGCTTTGTCTGTCCTCTGAGCTGGTGAAGAACAGACAGTGCGGAAAGGGTCAAATTGGGCAGCTTTTGGCTGTTAGGCAAATACATATATATATATAGAGAGAGAGAGAGAGAGAGAGAGATAATTCTTAGAGAATGAAGAAACTAATGTTCAAGCAAGGCTTCAGGAAGAAAGGGCTTCCAAGATGTTACAAATTTTGGAAATATTTGACGAAGTTAGCAACATAACTACTGACAAAAAAACCCTTTCTCCAGAAAATCTTTCACAGTTGTGCCAAGAAAAGCAGCTTCAATGGAACATTTTCATAAACTATCATCAGTTATGCAGCAGCAGCTTCACAAATCAGAAATGATATCTTCAGGCACTGCTGTCAAGTGTTATTCAAATAATACCAGCCTCACATTTGAATAACAGCAGACATTTTGAATTAATTAATCAGATGAGATAGTCTAGGCCTTTTCTCATTAGTCTCTGGGTCAGGCATGGGAAGATATATGCGTTGGTGATGATATACCTGTCTTTAATCGTGATTTATGAAGATTTAGGATTGTGTGTGATTTGTCAAAGGTTCTGAGAAAAGGCTGGTGCATATTTCATTACCTAATCTGAGATTGATTTCGTGATGCTGAGAGATATAACCCTATTGTTGGGGGATGTGGGAAGCGCAGGTAGACACAGCGTCCCAGGGTTTTACTGGCTTATCTTTGTGACTGTCAAACAATGCTGTAAACTTTTACTACCAGCAGTTAACAATTCCTGCTTTAATTATAGGCAAATTCTTCATTCTGTCCAAAGGGGAAGCTTCGGTAGTTATTTAGTTAAAAAGCATTACAGACCTTATAACTATGACCCACTGTAAATCATGGACAAAGTTGGCAAATTTCATGGCTTGGTCATGGTGAAAATATAAAATTTCATGGTTTGTCACAGATTAATAGAAAAATCCTATTAAAACTGTGCAAATAACAGAACAACAAGTTAGGTGGAGATCCTTACAAGGCACCTTCCTACTCACAGGATTTATTTTAGGTTGAAATCACTACTAACAACACAAGGCCTTTCGCATGCTTTTCTTTGCTGCACTGTTTTCTATTCAGTTTAATTCGTATTTGTTGTTTGGTTTGGACTGAATAATTATCGTGCAATTGTTTTGAAGCATTATTTACATAAGAAAGCATGTGTTCCATTGCTGCTGCAGTGAGAGAGCCTTGAAAATGAGATATTGGAATACAAATGGTATTTTTTTTAAATCATACAAATAGCTATATAGAATAATTCATCAGTAATTGGGACTTCCTGTATGAGGACAAGGTCTGGCAGTGCTGCGTGTTCCTCACTGCCCCTCCTATGGGAGCTAGGTCCTCCATCACTGCAGCCAACCTCTGCTCACATCATTAGATCAGGAGACCATGGACAAACCTCAAGGTTCCTACAGATTGTTAATCACCTACCTTCTCATTTTTAATCAAAAAGTTAATGTCTTTTACTGTTGTTGGTACAATTTTGCAGTCCCTCTGTCACAGCTGTGGCTCTGGTGATGCTCTGTGTCCGTGCAGGACATGGTGGCAGCAGCTGTTTGACCTCCTGTTTAGGCTCCTGAAGGCTGATGTCAGACAGCTTTAACATACAGGGTTTATACTATTTTCTTCTTTTACTATTTTGATTGTGTCCAGGATTTTGATCAGTGATACAGGGATTTGGATCTGGGCCAAGATACTCCAAACATAGTGAGTTCTTCCACTCAGTCCCCTCCTAGAGGGAGTAATTTTTTGCTGAAGTGGCCAATTTAAGAAGAAAATGGCTGTTTTCCTACGTTGGAATAATGATAAAAAAGAATCAAAGTCTCAGAATAAGGACTTTTAAGAACAACATCAAAATAGTCATCACTAATAGCAGTAAAAGAAAGCTCTGTGTCTTAAATAGCCCAGAATTTCACACCTGGAATGTATTTAAGAAATTAATTTGTGCTGATTTCTTATGAGACTTTCCTTCACAAATACAAGGTCTAGAAGTACTTTTTTAGGAGGAGTGTGCTGTGGTTCAAATAATCACATCATTCTAAAACCTGGGCCTCTGTGAAAGACTAAAGGATGAGTTTTGGCTAAAAGGAAGAATGCCATGATGTGAGAAATGTGCTCCTGAGTTCCATTAAAGAAAAATACATCAAGTTTCACAATCAGCTGTTGTCAGGTCATCTGAATGGAGAACTTCATCTGCACTCTGACCAACTACAATGCACAGGTAGTAATTAAAAGAACAGCTAATGACAGTGTAGGTAGCATTTTTTCTTTTTTCCCCATCACAGACAGTCATAAAATACAAGCAGGAAAGAAAAAAAATGGTTTGGATTATTGATTAGTGTTTTGCTAATAAGGAATTAAATTTATCGACCACTGCCATTATCTAGCTTTGCTTTCCCATGAGGTGGTTTGCAGCTCCAGGCAGACTTCAGCAGAGAGCTGAGGCTGGACACGTGCTGTCAGATGCCTGCCTCTGGAGAAGGACGCTTAACCCTATTAGTCAGGTCATTTCTCTCTTTTTGTGTAGAGGTCAACAAAAAAGAATTGTTTTCTTAAGTCAACTTTCACAGCTTTCATTTTCAAAGTAAACAAATTGCACCAACTTCTGACCGTGTTATAATGCACCTATATTCTGTTTGAGGATGGGAACCTCTGTCAAGTGATGTGTTGCAGTGATCCATAGTGTGGGTAAACTCCTATAAATATTTTTGTTACAAGAAGTTACATAGACACAATGGAGCTACCAGATTTCTCAGAATATACTGACATGCAGACTTCCAGTGTCACTGTGCTGCATCTGAGGGAAACATGTCTTGTTCCCTTGAATTTGTGCTGCATTTTGCTTTAGAAGCATAAATGCACATTATCCTTTGTACATGGATGCAAAGGATCAACCCTATTCTTTAAAAACACAAGGAGGCAGGGAGTGCATTCCATGGAGAAAAGATGAATTTCCAAGACTTTTGGATAAGAGGATCTCCTTTTGGAAGGCAGGGAGCATGGACCTTCCTTGGTGCCCAGTTACCACTGTGTCAGCAGAGCAGTTGTAGATGATGCGCCAGTATGTCATTCTTCAGGGGACGGTCGGGCTAAAGGAGGTGACAGCAAAACTGTAGTTCTAGAGTCAAACCAGGAGTCCACCTGATACATTTAACCTCTGTGTTTAGTTCAGCTTTCATAGTCAGAAGTGGCTCTTGGGGGCTCTGAACCCCAGTAATCCAGCTTTTCCCAGCACAGACATGTGCCCAACCCTGTGGGTACCAAGCCTTTAGGCTTGTCCAACATGAGGAGGGTTCAGACTGAGCATCCGTGGCGGGGAGATGGTCTGCACCTCCTCAGCACTAACTGGGTAGGATGCTTCTTGCACATCAGCTCCATAGGGGCAGCTTGGGGAGGGACCTGATGTCTTTAAGTGGGAGAAGAAGGGTTGTCCACAGAGGTGATTTTCCCTGACCAGGAGCCCTGCAAGGTGAAGATGCCTCACCCTGCTCTTCTGCCCCACTTAGCTGCAGCTCCAATGCGCACTGCTGTTGGTGTTGCCACGTTCCCTGTGAACAGCACAAGGGGAGTGGATCTGGTGTACTGCATCCAGATCACAGTGCGGAGATGCTTGCTTACGGCTGATTTAGGAGCTTCCTTGAGTTTTCCAGCATTCCCAAACAGTGCCAACCATTTCATGTGTAGGAATTACTAAGTGCTGTCTCTATGGTTTTGTATGGCCTTTGGGAAGATGATAGCTGGTTTTTTGTGTGACTGTTGGCTCTGTTCACGGTGCTTTTCTACACTTCAGGGTGCAGAGTGCAGTGCAGTTTCAATACCAACATATACTTCTGTATATTAAGCATGTGCATTAATATATTATTATTACTTGGACTAATAACAAATAGTAGTCAGTCAGTGAGATAAAAAAGGACAGAGTTCAATAGTAATTCTCAGACAGCTTAGCAATTACCCAGACAGCTTGTAGTCAGAAAAGCTGTTCAAATCTAGGATTATGAACTACACTGATGGCAGCTCTACTGGGTGGAGTTTGAAAAGACTGTGACTATGTTTGCAAGTAATTGCGACTCATTTCCAGCACTTCTCCTGATGAAGTTCTCCTTTACAAGCCAGAATCAACAACCGTAAAGAAGCCCTCCAAAAGCCAGCAGGCTGGTTTCCAGAACCAGTCAAAATTGGTTTTAAGTATTTATTTTCTGTCTCAGAAAGATGTCTGTGCTTACAAGCATCTTGGAGATTTTTCATCCTTCCTCCTTAATGACATAAATCCCAAATTCCTTTCATTTCCGTAACAATAGTCAACATCAAACAAGGTGACAACACAGATTTTGTGCCTTTGTTTTTAAAATCGGTCCGTCTCCTTCCTTTAGGAGTGAAGGTTGCATTTTTCCTCCTTGCTTTGGATGGTTTCACTGATTCCTTTTTGCATTTGCTATACTCAGCACTTTGTTACCTGGCCATGCTGCGGGCGAGACCTTCCCCATGCTGGTGGAAGGCCAAGGGAGTGCTTAAGTCCCATTTAAGCCTCAAGGCATAATCGCAGCACTTCTTTAGAAGCAGGGCCAGCCAGACTGGCATTAACTGTGCAGCACCTCCTGACATGGGTATCACAGAGGTCCCCAGCCCCGGAGCTGGGATGCAGCAGACCTGGGATTTGGGGGTCCATCTACCACCTGTGCTCCACAGCACTGACCTGGGAGAGGAGAGAGCTCAGGTACAAACTCCAGTTTTGAAGTGCTTGAGTGAAAAAGGGGTGTTGTTGGATTTTGAGCTTTTTTTTAGGGCAGTACATGATTTTTTTATGGGGCACATTAAATTCTGTACCTCCGGCGAGTGTTAAAGCCACCTCATCACTTGGCACCGGAGGGGAGCACGAGCTCTGAAGCAGGAGAGGCAGCTGTTAAGAGATTTCCATCTCAGCAGCCTCTCATGCCAATAGGATTGTGATTTGGGAATATAACAAGGCTTTGGGGGCTAAAGTTAATAAATAACCGCTGTGTTCCCTCTACTGTTTTATTCTCAGTGCTTGGCCCCAATGCCTTCTAAGCCCGAGCAATTATCAGTCCCTGGGCTGATATATTTGACATAAGCCCATATATTCTTAAAGCAAGAAGCCTTCACTACAAATTTTGCCTCAGAAAGGCTGCTGAAGAGAAAAAAGGTCATTTGGGTGGTTGAGTGTCTGTGCTCAGATGTGTCCCTAAGAGCAGGCACTGGGGTTTTTGTCCCTGTGGTTGGAGGAAGCAGAGTACATGGGATGTATTTCAGGTCCCATTCTTCCTGCTGGTGGAGACGATGCGTCCTCTGTCTGAGAGGCTGGCCCTCTGCACATTCAGAATGTGTGTGTAGGGCTGTGGCTGATGGAGCATCTTTGGAAGGAATTCAGATTCTTTAGTTACAATCGTGGTTAAAAGGTCAAGTCATTTCAGTCATTCCTGTCATGCCTGGTCCTGACTGATACAACAGAGACTTCTGCTTTGAATACATCCTTGCTGTACCTCAGAAGGAAGTTCAGCAGACAGAGGTTTTCATAAATAACCTTAAAAGCACAGCTCCATAAAGTGAAGCTTGTAGCTGGTAAGAAGGTTCTGGGCATCATGGAGTTCAGTCCATACACTTCTGAATACTTTGTTTTTACCAAAAGAGAGGATCTAGGGCACAGTGTATGGCCCCTGATGCCCTGCTGTGGGTCTGCCTGTCTTTCTGAGGGACTTTATTTAATCAGCTCCACTTGGAGTGTCCATTGGTTTATAAACATGCTAACATTATTATGTACCAGCATCAAAATGGACTTTTCTCCAAGAAGAGGGAGTGGGACATGGGGGGTGTAATGTACCCTCCAACCAAAAGATGCAGCTTTGTTTTATCTCAGTTAATTCACACTTTGATTGCAGTCCTTGTGTTTAAGCCTCTATTTAGCTTCCACTGAAATTTCTCTGTCCTCTTGCCATTCTGTAAGATTGAGCATAACTATGATACCATAGTAACTATAACCCAGTTCAGAAGTTTTTAGAGTTAATGGGAGCCTATCAAAAGTGTATATGGTGCTGTTTATTTAGTAGCTTTTTTAAATTGAGCTTTAAATTTACAGGCCAATAGACTGAAAATATTTCAGAAGAGTACTGTGTTCTTGCCTGTGAGCAGATACCTTCCACCTGGCATCGTACCATGGCACTAACACTGCATCCAGTTGTGCTCCCACATCATGCTGAAAGCTCTTCCGTGAGTGAAGCACTTCATGGGTCACAATGCTCAGAAATAAAACAACGCTAAACATAAACATTGTAGTGCTGTTCCCAAGACACTAAGAAGTGTAACTCTAGACTAATTTCCAAATGCAAATAGGTTATGTTTCTTTGTTGAGGCTGATATGTATTAATATGCAGTGTTGCATTAGTTGCTGCTTCATCCATTCAGATATGAGTTAGTTCACGTGGCAGGAATAAGCAGACAGCCAGGGATGAGTGTGGTGGTTCTGGCATGGTTGTGTCAGTCTTTGACTTTGTATTGTTTTGCACTTTTCTCAGAGGTTTTGATCACAGGTGCTCCAAAGCCTGAGACCTGGAAGTACCAGACAGGGGTGGGGATTTTTTCTTTGATTGGGTGGGGTTTTTTTGTTCTAGTTCCATTTTTTTTCCCTGGGCAGATTGTCTGATAAAGAACCTTCTTTTGTGGTCTGTGCTTCAGTTCTGCTCCTGCTAATCTGAAGTACTGTAGTTACATCTCCCTGTCTCTTGCTACTTCCTTATGCTCTGAAGGAAAGAATACACTGTTCCTTCAGCCTGTGCCAGTGCCGGTTGTGGTGAGGACTGGAGCGAGGTGGTGTTAATGGAGAGAGAGAGCTGAAAGATCTGAGTTGTCATAGGGGAGGCAAAGAGATCTGAGTCTCTGCAAGCTCTTGCATTCCATCCTAAACTGAGGAGTACTCTGCCAGAAAAAGCAACAAACATAAGCTCAAGTTTCCCAGCCCTCTCTGTTTACACTCTTAGTGAACTGCGGAGGTTTTCAAGTGTGATGCAGAGCATTTTACTTGACTGGGGGGTGAGGAGCATCTCTCTGTTGAAAATCTCAGCTTTAGGCACAGAAGATAGAGAACATGCACTGTGAACATCTGTTGTAGTTGGAGTAACTGTGTGATACCTAAACAGACACTGTACTGTCTGGGCAAAAGCGAGAACCAAGACATTCAGATCCAGCTCCTGAACATACTGTGATCCAGAAAACCCATCCCTGGCAAGGGATAAAGTTTGCTGTGTCCCTGTGAGCATACTTTTCTGAATCTTAGCATGGTGCTGAAAGAGCATCTTTCATAAAACGAGGTACCAAAATGTTAGTGTTTGTTCAGGATGGGCAGCAGGAAGGGAGTAGGTGCTGTTGGTGGTATGTGGTTGATAGTCAAGGTTCCACCATGCTTTAGTACACACACATTATTTCAGTTATACATTACAGCGACAGAATATCATCTCCAGAGGGACAGCAGAGAGATGTGTTAACGCTGCAGCCACAGACTATGCTTAACACTGCAGAATTGATTAGTGCAGCAGTGACATTTTGTTATCCTGAGAGACAGAAGCTGGAAGTGTTCTTGAAAGTGCAACCTCCAACACCAGACGAGTGACACAGGTGGGGGCACCCCTACCCTCTGCACGCCTGACTTCTGGCCCAGCACAGCCCCAGCTGCTCGGGGACCCTGCTTGCCAGCTGTGGCTCTGCCCGCCATGGCTGGGAGAACTAGTCTGTGTGCAAACAGAGCATCTCCTGGGTTGGTTTCACTGCCCTTTCTGACTCCCTGTTGTATGCAGAAGTTGTGCCTGTGTGGTGCAAGGAGAGGGGTTGGCAAAGGCCAAGCACATGGTGGCACTGCTCAGTGCCCCAGCACTGCACAGGGCAGGTACAGCTGCTGCACCCTGGCTATTCACTGAGCTGGGTCATGGCAGCAGCTTTGTTCTGTTGTGTGTTGGGGTGTATGAGGAGCAGCCATGCCAATAAAGCAGGTCTCTCTCAATAGACTGCACACAAGGATGACAGTGAGCAGTAAGAAAATCATAAGTGTATGTCCTTCCCAGCGCAGTGCCCCTGTCCTGCACTACTTTACCAGTGCTGTTCCAGTACAGGCACAGTTTAGCTCCCATTTGCCAGCAAAAAAATAAGATGTCTCTGGTTATTCTTGGAGCGGGCAGCATGTAGCTTTTGTAGGATAATGCTGAGGTACTGTATTAAAAAATTAATATACTTCTATTGCTGCTGAAATTGGAGTCTGATTAGGATTGTTACAGTACCGTAGTTTTAGCTTTTAATTACTTACTACATTACACAGTATCTAACAGTGCTAATAGAGTACAGAACTGTCATAGCTTTTGTTTTAAAGTGCAGTACTGTATGGTGCTTAATTGTGTAACAATGTTGTTCAATTACATCTGAAAGTGTTTAATAAAGTATGGCACAGAAAAGCAAATCGGAGTGGCATGTGTTAATTGGTGTCCGCGTCATTGACTCCATTTGGTTCTAGTGATCACTGGGATATGAGGATCAAATGGCAGGTTGCCCAAATGGTGTCTTCAGACCCAACTCTCTTATTTGTACCACTTAAACATGCCTGCGGTCTCCTACAGTTGCACAGATTTTCACATCTCACACACACACAGCCCCCAAGTGTTGTTCAGAAGCTGTGAGAAGTGCACCGGTGGCAGTGGCTGTGTCCCCAGTGCTGCTGCTCCTCTCTCTTGGCTGGCAGAGCATAGTGTGAAGAACAGGCTGTAGGCATCCCTGTCCCCAACTTCAGGGCTGGCCCCACTTAGACCATGAGCAGGGACAGGACCTGAACCCAACACTAGTGCTGCTTTCCCCTTGGTGGGCAGCCCCCAGTTATCCCCAGCACAGCTCTGGAAGGGAGGGAGCAGCCATGATAGGGACCAGAGCTCCCACTGCACCCTGTGCATAGCTCTCCAGAGTCACCAAGGAGACAAGGACTTGCTTAAAAGGCAGTGGCAAGAACGCCAGGTTGTCAGCTCAGCTGCCCCAGTCCTGAGCCTGCCAAACTCTGCCAGAGAGAGTCAGGAGGCTCAGGAGCAGTTCCCCCAGGAAGGTGAAGGGGAAGCGTAGATGCTCCTGCTGCCAACTGGCTGCCCTTAGGTTTGCTTCAGTTCTGTCACGCTCCTCTTCCAGCAGCTGGGCCATTGGAGGGTTCTGGGCACCATGTTCTCTGCACAGCCAGGACTGGCTAATGCCAAGGGTGTCCCTCAGCCATGCTGGTTCCTCTGGAGCAGACTTGTTGCTGTATGCAGCCAATTCACAGCTGCATACAAAAAGTGATACTTAGCGATTTCCTGAGTTGTGGTATTTTTCATATCAATGTTCTGCTTTTTACCCCATTTCCCTGAAATATTCTCTGGATGTATTTCTTCTGGAATAAACATTTCAGCACATCAGGTTTGTTCCATAAGGGTTGATTGTCAAATTACAGCCTTCTTTCCTTCGAGCACTGTGCTTTTGTATGGGATCATATTGCATTAGTTATTTTTTTCCTCCAGTATAAACACAGAATAATAGTGATATCTTTGTTGTATCATATTTCTGAATGAAGAAATAATCGCAAACAGATTTTCATGTGGTGTACTACAATGCAGGAATGCTTTCCTTGCCAGCCAGCCTCTCGAGGTGGTGTTGGGACCGTGTGGCTCCAGCAGCACCCGTGACACGTAGCCAAGTCCCAGTTGCGTGTAGCCAAGTCCTCCCACACTCATTCCACCGATCCCTTTACCGCCACAGTGCTCACCGCCACACATCTTCTCCATTTGCTTGCATGTGGTCCTGGAAGCCACCTAGCATGCAGGTCATGTACCCTTAATTTTCATTATGAATGAAGAGTAAAATGTGAAGGTTATTGCCTGGCAGTACAAATGCACTGGTTTTTTTTTATTTAGAAGCTCTATTAGAAGTGTCAGGAGTCCCATAACAAAGCAGGGCAAATATCCGCAGAGACACCTTGTTGAGAAAGGCAACTTGGCTTCTAAAAGGTTTGAATATGAATGTGGTTGTTTCTAATCAAGCAGTCCTTGAAAAGAATTCTCCACTATTACTTTCCTCTCTTTTTTTTTTTCCACCCTCTTTTTTTTGCTTGCAATCAGCCTGTTTTCCTCTTCAGGAAATGCTTTTTGTGGCAGCCCGTGGTGAGGCAGGAGTGGGGGCATGGTTGGGAGGGGACAGTGGGGGTAGGAGGGAGACCCTGTAAACCTGAGTTAAAATATTTCTGCATCTGGAGAAGTAGCTCAGAATTCAAAGTGGATGTGGTCAGCAAACCACCTTGTTTTGGAAATGAGAGGCCATGTGCTTTGTGCTCCCTCAGAAAAGTGAGCTGGATTGGGGGGTTTTTTGTGAGACTGTTCTGAGGGTACCTGCTGAGGTGGGCCACAGCCATCTTCCACCAAACTGAACCCTTCCCCTTAAAGCAGGAAAATGGACATACTCTGCTCCTGGGATGAATGCATCCAGAAACTTGGGGACTCACAGGCCAGTGCTGCAGCCCGTGGTGGGTGCATGGCACTGAGCAGGGACCTGCCAACATCCTCCTGTTCACTGGCACCATGCCCTGGCCCTGAGTGGGGACACTATGGCCAAGCACAAAACACTTGTTGGTTCATGTTTGAGACAAAGAGCAAATGAAATATTATCTTAAATCCTCTCTCTTAATCAGTGTATTTATTCAGGCTCAGTAGTGGCTGTGGTGACTTGGTGCCTGTGGTACCAGTTTGGGACCAGGTGAGGACAGGAACATCCTTCCAGGGATCGATGTCATCACATGGCCATTTTGCTGACAGTTGGTGAAACTTGCCCAAGCTCATGTTCCAGTGCCATGCAGTAATGGGACCACTTCCATGACAGCATGTGTGAGCATGGACATTCAGGTGCCCCCTGGAGAGGGGTGGCATGTCTCAGCAGAACCATCCCTCCTATTCTGGCAGTGCCCATCCCATGGGACTCTTGTGGGGCATGGGGCTGGGCTCCCTGACCCCTGACTGTGCTTTCAGGGTGTGTTTCAGCTCTGGCATCTTCAGAACATTTGCAAAATCTACCTCTTTTTTTTTTTTACATAAATTGTCAGTGTTTCTTCCCTCTACAAACCTGTAGCATCTGGCAGCAGGAAAGTACAGTAGGACTGGCTGGCACCGTGGTGCAGAGCCTCGAAGAATTCTGTATTGTGACAACACATCAAAATAAATTGCTGTCAACAGACCAAAACACCAAGTGCTGTGATTCTGTCTGACGTGTGAAGACTCAGACAGCCTGTCTTGACAAGTTGTGGTGGAGCACCTGCAATTGGCAGAAGACAGTGATATAAATCTGATTTGCCTGATATGCAGCACCTAGATATCGTTAATGTTGGTGACAATAACTCTGCATAACATTCCCAAGACATAGATCTGATTTTTTGTCTATTACTTGTGTTGTTTTTTGTCACTCTCTGATACTGGCTCTGCTTCCCTTCCCTGCTCAGGGTCTGCCTAGGAATCACTGTGAAGAGTAAACCATATTAAAAAAAGGTAATAACAAATTAAGGTTTAAGTCAGATTCTTCTTGGGTGTAAAAAAGGCAGTATTGTCCTGGCTGCTCATGACAAAAGATGTGCCATGAAATTTTATTTTACACTAATCATAAAAATAATCATGGTGGAAGTTGTATTAATGTCCTAACTTGCAGCCAAACTACTGAAAATAGCAGGTTAGAAGCCAGGAGTTGCAGTAAATCATTTCTGAAACATGTGGTTTTAAACTTGTAGAAGAGAAGACTGGTTGAATAGGTGGTTAATTTTTACCTTTCATTATCAATAAATGGTAATTCTTTACAGTAGCAGCATATATCACAGCTCATTTATGAAGATGTGAAACATGTCTTGGCTCTGGAGTTTAATTACTGGAAGTTAACACTATCTTCCCTGTCTCAGCCCTTCCTTACTCACACCACTCTGATGTATTTCATCCTGGCACCAGCAGGTACCGGAGGACAACAATGCATATGAGTGGGAATTTCTGTGTGTTTTTAAAGTCTTGGGATTTGAAATATCTTTGCATGTGGCAGTTGCAGATAATTTCAGGAGTCATTACAGCTTTGGACAAAAGCACACAAGCTGAAGAAAATCTGTTTTGCTGGTGGCTCTTTGGCTTTGGGAGTTAGGACTTCAGCAGGGCACGTGGGCAGTGCCTGTGGCAGGTCTCATGCATGGAGATGCTCAGCTGGGCATGAGGATGGTCGTGGTGTTTGGGGAGGGACCTAGCTGCCTTCCCCAGCTCCAGGCATAGCTCCCTTCTACCTCTCCTCTGGGCCACGTTCACCCCAGGCTAGAGTCAGGAAGGAGAAGAGCACTTCCTGACGCTTGTGGCTGGTGTTTGCTGTGGTGCAGCACCAGTCCTGGTGGAGGTTAGTTGTTTTTATTTCTGTAAAAGGTTCAGGAACTCCTTTGGCAGTGAACTTCAGAAGTGTCACTGTCCAGTCCAAGAGGCTGTAAGAGCAGAAAGAAGGTTTTTGAAATTACCATTCATTCTTGTCTGTATTGTTATTTTATCCCTTAAAGGCTGCTAATGAGAAATAGAGCCTCATTATGATTTTAAGGATGAGAGAGGAAGGCTTTTAATTAATGATATGTAAATGGTCTTGAATTGATTATGTTAGAATATCAAGAGAGATGGGTAGAAGCTGTGGTGTAATATATTTTAATTAAGAATTAATTAAAAATGATGGCAATTTCATAAAGCCTCACAGAAAATAGTGGAATTTACTTTCTGTCAGGAGTAAATTAGCCAGTGATTAAATAAAGGCCCTGCATTAATAGTGGAGTTATTTTTAAACTGTGCTATGAAGAATTGTGTAGTTTTCCCTAAATAAGTAAAATTAAAATGTAATGTTTGCAAGCAAGTTTTTGGAAATGATGGCAGAATGCAAACTTAGTTTTGTGCCCTCCTTGTGCCGTGATACTTCAGAAAAGTGATTTTAGTGGTCACACTGAGGGTGCAGTGGTCCTGGCAGGCAGGGCCTGGCCCCAGTGCAGCTGGGGGTGCCTGGGGAGAGTCATTGCCCCCAGAGCTGGTCCTGCTTCTGCCCAGCACCCACAGCCTCCCAGTGTCCCCACAGTGGAGGGCTTCCTCCGCTGCACACACCTATGTGTATATTTAGTGTATACAGATATACGTTTTGTGTTACAAAAAGCTGGACATGACCCAATAGTGTGTGCTGGCAGCCTAGAAGCCAGCCATACCCTGGGCTGTGTCCAAACCAGCATGGCCAGCAGGGCGAGGGAGGGGATTCTGTCCTTCTGCTCTCTTCTCATCTCAGAGACATGGACTTGTTGGAGCAGGTCCAGAGGAGGCCACAAAACTGATCTGAGGGCTGGAACCTCTCTGTTGTGAGAACAGGATGAGAGGGCTGGGGTTGTTCAGAGCAGAGAAGGCTCCAGGGAGACGTTACTGCATCCTGAAGGGGCCTATGAGAAAGATGGGGACAATATTTTTAGCAGGCCCTATTGTGACAGGACAAGGGGTGATGGTTTTAAATTAAAAGAGGGAGATCCAGATAAATACAAGGAAGAAATTTTTAACAATGGGGGTTGTGAGACACTGGCTCAGGTTGCCCAGGGAGGTGATAGATGTCCCATCCCAGGAACCATTCCAGGTCAGGTTGTCTGGGGCTCTGAGCAACCAACTGTAGTTGCAGATGTCCCTGATGACTGCAGGGGGTTTGGAGCAGGTGACCTTTAGTGATCCTTTCCAATCTAAACCATTAGATGATTCCACATTGCTAGAAGTGCTGTGTGTCTGGTGCCTAGGAGATCATTTCTGTTGTTCTGGGGCCATTTAGTTTCTCTCTCTGCTGTCACTGTGCCATAGTCTGTGGGGCTCATTCCCAGCTGTGCTGCCGGCGCTGGCGTCCTCTGGCTGCGATGAAGGACACTAAGTACCTTGGCTGTCCCTTCATGGCAAGTGAGGAGGTGCCCCATCACCCTCTGCCAAAAGGCTCCTCTTTGAATGCTTCTGGGAAATCTCAGCTTTGCTTTTCTGCTCTGAGCACCAAAACCTGATGTGGGGTATCCATGGGAAGTCACCAGAGCAGGGCCAGCCACGCCAGTAGCCTCAGTGGGAACAACTGCTTTGCCACAGGCTGCAGAGGAGAGCATGGGGAGGATCCCCAGCCCCTGGTCCCCCCTGTAGCACTGGCAGCAGAGGCTGCTCGCATGGAGCCTGAGCAAAGAAAAGGTCACCAGCAGGGAAGTGCCAGGCATGTGCTGTGTCCTGCCCGCTCACAGCTGTCCTCAGGGCATGTCTTGTGGGGACAGGGAGCTGCAGCACCTGCTAATACCTGGGGAATAAACCAGGCTGTTAAAACTCCTACAGAAGTCCAGCCTTGTAGGTTTACATGGATCTGAGAACTGCCTGGGCTGGGGGCAGTGCTCCCGTGCTGGCATGTTACATGAGTTTCATGGACTTGCACATGCTATTCTGTAAATGGGCTTTATGCACTTGTTTAGTCTGCTCTTCAATAAAGAGCATTACCATAGCAACTGCTCCATCACATGGTGTACACTCATGCTGTCTCTGAGATAAAGAGCACATTTTAAGGCAGCATATTCTTAATGTCGATGTCCTAAAATGCAATTTTTGATTATTATTATTTTTCTGGGAGAATATTTGTGGTAAGCGCCCATGCCTCCTTAGTGTCTCTTAACTCCTTTTACTACTACTTTGCTGGCAGAGGACTGTGTACCTATGGTAATTTCTTTTTCATTTGTAGATTTTCACATAAAGATCCTGAAATATTTGTTAGTTCAAGTCACAGCGTGGGGCCTGGTGTCAATGGGATGCAAGCATTTTGGTTGCATGTAGCAGAGTTTGTCTCTAAGTGCTATTTCTAGGCAGGCAATAGCCAGTGCCTGATGCTCAAACCTGACTTTGCTCCTCTCCAGAGCGCTGCAGGAGAGCAGTCCTCATGCAGCTGGCACATTGGTAGTTCAAACAGAGACTGAATGTGTCCCCACGGCGCTGTGCCGCTTCTCCACTGGCCTGTGAGATGGAGAGCTGGTGGTTGGTCTCTCCTCCCAACCTCCTGCCAGCAGCACCGCGTGCATCTCCGTCTCAGCACCAGCCAGATGACACCCTTGCACTGTAGGATGGGCATAGCCATGGGAGATTGGCTTTTAGGGCAGGGCTGCCACTGCTGCCCTGGTTCTATCCTGGGCTTTGGGACTTGAGTGTGCCACAAGCACCTTACGAATTGCACCATGCCCACCTCTATACAGCACCACCTTGTCAGCACCTTGTCGCAGTCTGGGGAATTATTTTCAAACATATTTGGGGAAAGTTGGTCACAAGTCACTGCCCAGGCCTAGTGGAGTGGATACCAGAGGCTGTGAGGCTGTGAGATAGGTTGTTAATTTGAGTAAAAGCCCATCGGAGCATCAGGGTGCATTCCCTTCTAAGCACTCGGCTCCCCACACGATGCTATCTAATTGTTTCTTGAATGATCTCAGCCTTTCTGCCTGGCTGAACCTGCCTGCCAGGCCCTTCCACACTGAATATTCCCTGCGTGAAAAAGGGCTCCCAAGTTAGCCTCCAAATATGTTTCCTACTTGCATTTACATCCTGTCCGTTGGAAGCTCAAATTTAATCTCATTTGGTGTTTTACCTGCAATGAGATGCATATGGATGGTTCTGTAAGTATGTTGCTGATTTGTAGTCTGGGTGCAAATTACAATGATGAAATGTGTGTGTTTCTTAGCAACTTTTGTCTTACCATAACCAGAATGTGTGGGGGGAGGTTGTGTGCCCTGCAGTCAGCTCATGCGGGACTTGTAGAGGTGGTAGCAGGTAGGACCTGTCCAGTAGCACACCCATCACTGGGAATATTAACTCTGCTGTCTACAGTTACTAACTCAGCAAACGCATCCCAGTGCACAAGTGCATCAAAATAAAGAAGGGGAGGAGGCATTTTTTGGTGCAGAAGGCTAGGGTCAGCTTGCTTGTGCAGAGCTAGGGGATAGATGCAGAGGCTGGGAAAGTAGCTTAGAAAACCCCCATTAACTTCAGTGGATTTTAAATCAGAACTTGTCTCAAATACACATATAATCCCCCTTGCGTGTCTCATCATAATCCTCCTCCTCATCTCCCAAAAGCAGTGAAAGGTAGAGAACAGCAGCAGTGCTCCCAGAACAGTGGGAATTTTCAGTAGGATTTCATGGTTTGTCATATGTGTAGGCACCTGCTGGGCCCCCGTGCTCTGGGACTGGATCCCCAGCATGGGGTGTGACGTCCTGACAGGTGGGCTTGGTTGCAAACCCTCCGTTGTTCTCAGCTACAAAGCCTGGAAGAATTAACATTCCTCGCAATTATCCAACCATCTTAATTACTTGCCAAATATTCTGTCTCAGTATTAGCTGCCCAAATCACGTTGGGATTTTCCAGACACAACTTCTGACCAGTTTGTTAGCCCGGGAGCAGAAAATGAAGTAGAAAATCAAGAGTAAAAATGGTAGTAATGCTTTAAGTAACATTCAAGCTGATCTTAGAAGTGTTGGTGACTCCTTGTGTTGAGTGCCCAAGGAATGAGAAGAGCTGAGGGAAGAGTGATGGTATTCCAGAAGAGCTAGCATCTTCCGTGTCTGTCCCTGTCACACAGCCTGACAGGAGAGTGTGGTGTCTCTCCAAAGGTACAGAGAGCTCGGCTGATCTGCAAGGATGCATCTGGCTCAGGTGGCTGCCGGCAGCAGGGGTAGGAGCCCCACCAGTGAGCGAAGGCCTTGGCTGGCTTCTCCCTAGCCAGGGGCAGATGGGAGGCAGAGCTGGGCACCACCACCTCGGTCCTGTCTGTAGCTGGGAGTGTTTCCTGGAGGTTTGCTGCTTGATGAGTTTTGGTGAGGACAGTACTGGAGGTGCCTGCTCCCAGTCCTCCTCCAATAAACACCACTGGGGGAGAAGATGTAAAGGGCCAGCCCCTGGCAAGAGCTCTACACATGCATACACATGCTGACGTGCCCCGGGAGCAGACCAGGCTCTGGTGGAGCTCCAGCCCAGGTGCTGCCCCAGCAAGGCCCTCGTGCCTTCAGCTGTGGCTAGTGGGGCAGGGAGCAGGCTGTGCTCTCTGTTTGCTGTCCCTTGCTGTCAGCCCATACCCGATCCTCTGAGGAAACACTGCCTGTGCAGCCAGGCTGTTCACACCAGGATGCTCTTTCACATTAACATGCCGTGTGTGAGATATCTGTATCATCTCACTCCTATCCTGGCTTAGTGACTGCAGGAAAAGGCCATTTTTTATCAGTTTCTGCTTTAGTGAAGCAAAAGGTCCTTTGGTTCCTATCCACTGTCTCAAAATGCAGAGCATGTCATTGAACAAAGCTCACTGGTCAATCAAAATGCCCCTGAAAGTTTCTCTCCTAGCTAGGACAAGCTCCATCCTTCCGGCAGCTGAAGACAAACAAAAAGCCTAGCCTGGGCTCTGGGTGGTTTATGTTATGCCACAAATGGCTAATAAAGGTTTGTCATAACAGAAGCCCTATAAGCAGAGAGGAAGTAATAGTTTACAACTCTTGTGCTATCTGGCACCATTCATTAGTATATTCTGTGGTGGCAATAAAATTTTACAGGTTGATCATCTAAATGCAGGTTAGAAATAAATTTGATGATCCAGCTGAAAAAGCAAGAGACTGGTCAGTCTGTCTTTTTTCCCCCTGATCAATACACCAACAGACACCAGACCCACACACACGATTAGGCAATAGTTAAACAGTTTACTCATAATAAGGCTATTGATCATGAGGGCTTCGAGCAGCGCGCGGGGCAGTGATAGACGGAGAGGTTTGGGTGGAAGGGGAGCATGAGCCACAGTGGTGCGATGGTGTAATTCCCAGCACCGTTCCTGGTTCCTCCTGGTGCTTTGATTAAACCTGCCCTGAACTCTTGGATACGATAGAGGAAATCAACAGCTCAGGTCTCCCTCTTTGTTCTGGGATAAGCAGTGCAGCTCTTTGATGCAGCTATCTCCGTCAATGAGTGCACGGTTGGTATCAAATCTGCACAGAGGGAGCGGAGCTGGAGGGTGATCCCCGGAGAGCAGCCGCGATTGGAGTGCCGAGGTTCCTTCTAAAGGAGGAGGGAGACTAACAGGTTGTTTGAAAGAATTCCCTTTAGACCAAACACTGATGTTGGAGCTGAGCTACAAACACTTCTGCTGTAAGAAGTGCAACTTTATCAGCATTCTAGGTTAAATGCTGCTCCTTGGAAAGTCACATGTGCTCTGCCTGGTTACTCCTCTGGCCATGTCTTGTCAGCATTAATTGTGCATCGACTGTGACTGTTATTGCACTAATTAATTACTTAATTTTTCAATACACGTTTTTATTTTTATCTAAAATCCTCCCTTGCTAGTGAACCAGGAGGAGTGAAGGCCTTGGCAGAGCTGTGCCAGGGGACAGAGGTCCCTGCTGAGGTGTTCCAGCCATGTTCTTGTTCTGTGGGACACGCTTCCCTATGGTGTGTGCAGGTGACCCAGTCCTTGGCACAATGGACACAAACCACATGGAGGTTCTGCAGTGGATTTCTAGTGATTTTACAATTGCGTGCTAGGCCTTCTTCCTGAAAACAATCTCCACAGCAGTTTGCTCTGATATCAAAGGCAAATCCACTCTGTGTTTGTAATGTTCCACGGGAAATGCAGCATTTGTTGTGCCATTTCAACATTTACTTTGGCAATTAGGGGATATCTAATTAAATGTTTGGTGTGTGCAATATGCAAGTTTTGGTGTAGTGATATAAAAAATGTTAAACATAAATATAAGGTTAATTTTGATTGATTCAACAGCTTGCTTTTAAGTTTCCCATTGACAGCCAAACTGCAGGGTTTAATGCTAAGCTTCACATTGCAGCTTATCTCCCCTTAATTAAAATTAAAATGTGAGCAACAACACAGAGATATTTTGTAGGCATCCTGGAAGAGGAGAAGCAGCAGCTCAAGTGCTGGTTGTTTAATAAGATTATAATTGGAGAGTTAAAGCCTTGTGATCTATTTGAAGACTGGTTTGGTGGTGGTGCGGCTCCGTGGCAGGCGAGCCCCAGGTGCCTGGCCAAGCATCCCTTGCCGACATCTGGAACCAGTTGCAATACATCACTGTCAAAACTGCTTTCTATACGTATCTGCATTTACACATTAGTTACCCACGCAGCACTCATCAAAAAAGCTGAACAATCTTGACACAGTGTCCCTGGTGGAACGGCAAAGGTGAACCGAAGTTGGGAGGCAGTGTCTCGCGTCACTGTCTGCTGAGCTTTTACAACAGGAAGCCTGATTAAAACTGAAAGGAAAAATTTATCGTCAGCTTCTGCCTTGTATCATTTTTACCTACAAAAAGAGTATTTTGTTTTCATATGAAGCATTTTATAATGGATGCTTTTAGTTTTCATTGTTTGCCTTTGCTACAGACTGGTGCTTTGCTGGAGTGGTGACCATAGCACGGCTGCTGACTAGGGTTTGGGTTCTTATTATCCATGTAATTTCCTCTTTCTTGCTTAGTTCTTGCTTTGAATTATAGAACCCATCAATAGTTCATTCAGGTTTGTTGCACAGGGATTGATGTAACGTGGGCTGAGTAAGTCTGGGCAAGATGTTAATATTACCGAATAGAGAATGGTTGTGTGTTTGTTGCTGCAATGGAACGAGCAGCGCTTGCATCTGCCGGTGACGGGGGCTGCAGAGCACGAAAGAAAATAACTGAGAATTTCCTTGGGAGTCCAGGGATTAGGAGGTAATTAGGAGTTAAAAGTGAAAACGTTAAGGAGCTGGAATGAGCGAAGAATGGAGCTCACCAGATGTGTCCTTTAGGATAGTAACTAACTGCTTTGGTGGAATCGGGAGATTTGGCTCCTGGTGCAAGGTTCAAAGGGAGGCAATGCAGAGTATTATATTTATTTTTTCAATTAAAAATGGCTCTGCTGATGTGTACACTTGCAATAAAAGCTCTCACTGTGTCTGCCAGGGCAGCCTGGCAGTGAGCGTGGACCTGCTGAGGAGGAAGAGAGTAAGGACAGGCTGGCAAGGACCAGGGTGGGCTTCTCCTGCCCATGCCAGCAGGGTGGCAGTGCCCCATGTTGCAGTGACACAGGGCCTGGGGCTGCTCACTCTTTGGGGAGGAGGGGAAGCTCCAGGCTGTGCAGAAGCTGTGCTCTGCAGAAGCTCTGCAGCTCCCAGGAAGGATAATCCTTTTGGAAGCTACTGATGGAAGAGAAGTTGCCCATCTCTGGGTCCTCCCAAGCACCCAGCAGCCCCACTGCAAACTTTTGCATCATGAGCTGGGCATGTGCTCTCCACCACAGGCTTGCTGTATGCCAAACGGGCAGTGGTAGATGGGATACCAGGGGGGCCGAGCTCCTCCTGGGGCTGACACCTGGCTTTTCTTCTTGGCCATTCATCACATGCAGCCAAATATGAAGGAGAGAACAATTCCAGTGCCCAGCACAGATGGTGGGAGGGCTCCTAATGATGCCATAAGTGTCCCTTCTGAGGAGGTTAGGCCTAACCCACAGCAAATCTGTCCTGTCAGCCTGTGAGTGGTTACCAGCCTTCTCCATCTGTTTGTGGAAGCTGGGCAGGATCTTGAAGGCACCTAATGCCTCGTGTGTTGGTGTCATAGCAGCTCAGGAGAGGACTGCTCTGCTCCCAGAGCAATAGTGTCCCCAACACTGGGGACCCCCCTTGACAAACCTCCCCCAGATGCTCTCTCACGCAGCCCTGTTTGGGTGAAGGTTTGATGACCTGCATTTCCCTCCCTAGATCATGTCAAGGCATTTCTGGCTTTCTTGCCTTCATGATGAAATTTTTATCTTTGTTGGTGTGCTTCATTTTTGCTGGTTTGAGTGGAACCATGGTGTGGGCTCTGTCGGTGCTGTTTGCTGGCTGTGGGGCTGTGCTTGGCTGTGCCATGGCAGGTCTATCTCAGTACCTGTCCAACATTAATGTTACCAGCACATTTCCACCCCTCCAGTTAGTGCCGTGACACTGGGCTGTGAGTGCAGCATGGCACCCTTGGGCGGTGCAGGTAGCAGGCACTGTGTGAGTGAGGCTACCACCAGCCAGAGAGCATGTCTGGGGCTGCTCTCCCCCATCAAGCTGTCACAGTGAACATAGTGCCCTAAGTACCGAGCCGGTGGTGGGAGCGGTGGGACCATGCACTGGCTCCTGTGGTGCTGCCCCTGGCTGTCCCAAGGCTGTCCTCCTGAGATGGGAAAGTCACAGAAGAGTGGAGCTGTGCGATGCATGACTGCAGTCTCTCCCTGCAGCTGGCACTTCAAATCGCCCACAGAAATATTGTCACAGATGGGGAAGTCTTGGAAATAAATAGAAAACTGTCCCAAGCTGGAGATTTTCTTTGAAAGCTTTGGGAACTCCTCTGTTCTCCTTCAGCAGGCCTGCCTGGCTGGCACTGTGTCTGTGCCGATATCTCAGCACGGTTCGTGGGGCCATACAGATGGGTTCTTTGTTATACACTTGGTTTCTCTGGCCACCATTTCCTGAGGTGTCAGCTGGGTTGACATTCACTGCAACTGGAGCAGTCAAACCTGCAAAACTCTTCTGGGGTCCTTTTCCATAGTGTTTCACCTGCAATTCTCCGTTGCTTCTTAATTCCACACCAGCATCCCTGGCACTCATAAAAACCTCCTTCAAAGTTTGATTGTTTAATTGATCCCCCCTTGATGGCCTGCCACATCCCTCCAGCATGCCTCATACAAAGAGGCCAGGGGTGCCTCCCTAGCCCTGGGTAGCTGAGAAGTAAATGGGGCATGGAGTTATTTAGTTTAGTTCTTTTCTCTGGGAAGAGAGGAACAGGATTCTGGAATATGAGAAGCACAACTTCATTTTTCACAGTTGCCTCTGCTGTGGCATTGATGCCACGCTATGCTTCATGACTTGCTGTTTTCATTAGACATGTCCAGGAACTCTGGAAATGGCGATAAAGTGCCTCTCTAACTCGTGTGTACTTCAATAACTAGACAAACAAGAAATATTGCAAAGTTTTGGAGATAGAGGTACTTCATCTTTAGTGATTTCACTTGCTGGGCATTTGTAACATTTCTGAGGGTCGTTTTTGGCAACATACTTGTAACCTCTGCACAGAAAAGGCCAAGAAATTCTGTGCAGGATTTCAGTCTTGTTTAAGCTGATAATGAGAAAAGACAAAATATTGCATGGAAGTGTGTGTGTCGGCACTGCCTTGCTCCTAGGTGCTGGGGGACATGTGCCACTGTGGTCTGAGCATACAGGTAACGCTCAGGGGCCACCCATGGTCTCAGTGTGTGCAGATGATCCTGGCTGCTGTGTGCTTCTAATCGAACCGGGACAGCCCCAGGTCTGTTGATTATGGCTTTTGTTGGTGCTGATAATCTCTTCTCAAGATGTTGAAAAAAATGGCATTATCTGTGCTTTACAGGCAAACAGAATATGATAAAATCAAAGTTAATTTTAAAGAAAACAAGAATAGCTGCAGTACTTAGTTCGACTTTTTATTCAGTGCCTTGTCTCTGTTGTTCACTCTGGTAACTTGAGCTCTACTGAAAAGCAAACAAAATTGGCGCCCAATGAGCCTAAACTGAAATTTCAAACAATAGCAACACCAATTAGAGTTCCTCCTGGTTTTATGTTAAGTGTAAGCACTGACTTCGCAGAATCAGTACAAAATGTGAGTGATGCATGAAATGGAAATTTCCTGCCTAGTGTGTAGAATAAATACAGACAGAGCTGTGATGTTTGCTGCAATATGCAGCTCACACACTGCCAGAGGAACGAGCCAAGCTCAGGCATCTGCCAGCAGAAACCATCCCTGTATGGAAAAGTTCTGCTTTCTTTTGTATCTCCTTTGGTACCTTTGGAGCCGATCAGTATTTAGTCTGGTTTTATCATCTCATCTATGTGGATTCTCCCTAGAAGATGTTTGGGTGAGGTGACTTTGGGGTTGGAGAACAGCCTTTACTGACACTGTCCTGCCTTACTGTGCCAGTGCTGAGATGTCCTACAGATGTTGAGGAAGACATCTGTCTGCATGGGGCCTGGAAGAGGAACATGCAGTAGCCTCAGTCCTAATATGGCAAACACTCCCATAGGCAGTGTCATCTCCCAACACCAGGGACTATCAGCCATCCTTAGACATGAGCCTTCTCCATCTTTATGATGAGGAGAAAGGAAAAGCTTTCAGGAATCTGCTTTTAGTTGGGAATCCTGGATTAAATCTGTTTCTTGGCTAAAAATCTGTCTGAACTGATTATTACCAAAAAATAGGGTTAAAAAAAAATTGACCCAAACCATATGGATTTTCTGGATCAGATGGAGTGCTGATGTGGTCCAGTGCTGTGTCTCTGATGGTGATGAGCAAGCAGCAGATGCTTAAGGAGAGAAAGAGCAAATAGGTCACATATGAAGTGAAGACCTTTCTGATAGATGTCCCAACACCTAGGAGTTTATGAGCAACAATCTCCTGAGCTGAAAGTCAGGTCTGAACAGTCACATGGTGTTGGACAGAATCTGATGGGCCTTTCTGCTGGCCCTCCTGTCCCAATGTGTGACATAGCTGGTGGAGCAGGCTCTGCTGGGCCAGCATCTGCCTCTGCCTCGGCTCCATGAGCTTCTACTCCCTTCTGCATGACCACCAGAGAGAAAGTTACAGTGGTGGTCAGAATGTTCCCATGTATGTGCCCTCTTGCTCTGCTAGCGAGCTGTTGGTGCACCTTCCTGTCTGGGTCTGCTGGCTGTGCCGAGCGAGCCCCAGAGAGGAGAATGCTCAGACAGCCCTGAACATATCATCACATCCAGGGGAAGGTAGTCCCTTCTGCCTGCCACCACGGCCAGGAGAGGCCCTCGCCTGTGCCAGTGCCTTTGAGCATGAACCCACTGCCACGCTCAGCCTCAACGTGAAGTTTTATTATGAATTAAGAGTAAAACTCCTTCTCTGCCACAGAAAAAAACTGCCTCCATTTTTCAGAGTGCCTCTGTTTATATAGTTTATGGGAGAAGAGGGCTCTTAATATTTCAGTGTCATGACCATAAAATGAAAAGGTTACTGCTTGCTACAAAGGCTTGCTTGGATCCAGCACCAATTAATTTTCAATCTGAAATATATGTCTCCTGGCCGTCTCACAACAGCCATGAGCGGGAGGTTCCTCCTTAACACATTGGAGCCACAAACGCAGTTAAAGGATTAGCCAGCTTTTTCCATGCTGTTTTGTTCTCCCCCATTGGGGATTCCCATTATCCTTGATAGACTGTTAGCCCTGGCAGTGGGATATGATAGTTTTCATTTTTCCTCCTCCTCACATAAGGCTACTCGGACCTTGGCTTTAATTTTCATCGTAGGTGTGAAGGCAGCATATGCTAAAGGCAGGCGTTGGTGTGCAGAGTTGCTCCTGCAAAATTATCTGCAGAATGGTTTTAATTCATCTGTGCACAGCAGCACCGGTGCCAGGCAGAGCTGCCTGCTGCTGCTACCAGCCTGGGGAGCCCTGCTCCTGGGTGTAACCTGGCCCTTCCCCACCTACAAGGGGTGGAATAAGGATTGAAGTTGTAGCAGACCATTGCGAGCACACGCTGACTTTCTGGAGGGTGGATGAGCTTCTCTTTATCTTTATTTATTAATAAAAGACGGAATGCCTTGGGAAACAAAAGGTTTTAATGGCTGGTGCTTGGTATCCTTGACAACACTCCCCAAAGAATATTACATTAGGGCACCAGAGAACTTTTAAAAATAAGTAATGGAATTCCGTCTCTGTTATGCTTTTAGTAGTCATTTCGGCCATGGTGCAGCGAGGTCATAAGCTGAGCTCAGTGAAGGGAGCCAGAACACGAAATGATGCTGAGAGAACGTCTGGGAGATGAGAGGTACAGAATTACAAGCGAAAGTGCAGGCCTGCTGAGGCAATTACAGCTTAATGGGGTCATTTGGAAGGCAATTGCCAGGGGTTAATGTAGTATGGAGAGATGAGGTGAGATTGAAGTGAAATTTGGGGCTGGAAATGTGTTAAGATGAAAGATCAGAGTGCAGTGGATTCTGCAGTGCAGAAGGTTTATATCATGCAAAAAAATTGAAAAAAAAATGTAAAAGTAGTAGCCAGATGTTTCAAAATAAATAAATAAGAACCTTAAGTAAATGCTTGAAAAAAGTGAAATAGCTGCATCAAAATACCCTGTGATCAGGAAGGATTGCAGTGTGCACACCAGTATTTAATACGGCATAAAAGGGCTTGATTTGAAGCAAAAGTTCTGTTGCCTTTGCCTGCACATATGCAGAGACAATGTGGTTTGGCTGTTTCCATTATTGACACAATATACTGCCTTGTGAAAAGATTACTGCTCTCTCAGCTGTTGTGCCTTATTTTGAAAAATCCATTGTTTTGAAACAAAAAGCTAGCAACAGTCCCCTATGCACATATTTTGATATATTTGCAATGGATTCATCACATTATCTTTTCAGGCATTAAAATAATACTCGTAAGATGTCAAAATATTACAAGAATGTAAGCTAGCATTCTTTGAGAGTGGGTATTTTGGTTCTGAGAAGTGTGCTTAAATATTACAGGTGTTTAAATTAAAAATGTCAAACCATGAAGGCATAATGGAAGTAATCATTTTTACACAGTTTTAAGCCGCGCAGTGTTGGAGAAAGCTTTGCATTCCAGACTATTGTGAATGAGCAGAGTTCATAAGCATTCAGAGGACAAAAGAGATCATTATGCTTTGTTACCTCAGCCAGTTCATTACCTTAATTGCTGAGCGTAATCCAGTCTTGGAAGAAAACTCTGGGGCTTTAAGGAGATCAACACTGGCACCCTATGACACAGAAAATGGAAGCCCTTTCCTGCGCCGCGGCCACTCCAGGCACGCTAAACCTTGATCAAAGGCTGAACTTCTCCTAGGGTCGGCCATGTGAAAATCCCCCGGAGCTGCGCCGGGCGCTGAACCGTGATGGAGTGCCGTGGGCTCAGCACCGCTCCCGCGCCAGTGTGACCGTCCCGGATCACTGCCTGGCAAGAGCACATTATCATCCCTTCACATAGGTGAAGTTTTAACATAGTTCTGTTTAGCAGGGATAATACGTCTCTTTTTGCAGCCGCGCTCTGCATAAGGCGTGAACCGACCAAACTCTTAATGTGCAGTAATGCTGCGGAGCCGGGAGACGGAGCATGGTGCTCTCCATCAGGCAGGAGGCCACTTTTCCAGGAACGGCTTGTTAAATTCTCCTTAGCTACATGTGAGGAGAGGCATTTGCAGGCAGGCGTTTGACTCCAGAGCCACGTCGCGGCTGCAGAATGATTCTGAGGAGTTGGCTGGGGAAGATCAGATTTATTGTAAATACATTAGAGCAGGGGTGGGTTGGTGGTTTGGGTTTTTTTTGTTGGGTTTTGTTGTTGTTGTTGTTTTAACCTGTGTTTCTTTGACGTATGTGCGCTTTGTATCTGGTTATCAGACCTGACGATACAGGCTTCTTTCCCCCCCCCCCCNAAAAAATATGACCTTTAAAAGCATGGTTGAGTTGCATTCATTTTATAACCATCAAAGCAACTCTTTACTGTTGTAAGGTAGAAAAATCAATGATGCAATCTTTTTCCTTTTGCCTCGTGCAATCCGTAATTGAAATGGAAAATCAAATGAACGGCTAACAGATAATTGTTTTATCAATATTCCCTGCCTGCCCTACAAGGGTCAGCCTAGAATGATCATGAGCCACGGATATGATGAGGACAAAATGTGAAATTGAACAGCAAGGAGGCAATAAATCAACCTTGACAAGAAAGAGTGACCAGCATGTAGCTCTTGTAGGCAGCTTTTGGGACACTTTTTGTCTCAGGTGTCTGCACTGATTTAAAAATGTGAGAATATAATATTTGAAGCTCTACCAGTGGGTAAACAACTGCAGACTATTTCTAGGTTAAGGCATCATCAAAGCAAACATGCTGCAGCTGAAAATAGGAGGATATTGGGGCACAGTGGGAAAAATCCCACAGTAAAATAACAGGGGAATAACACAATATTCTGGGGCTGTTGCAAGCAAGAAAGTCTCCTATCTCCCTATCTGCTGGTAAAAAACTGAAAAAGGTAGCAAATATAGTAAAATACATTTTTCAGGCTGTGCTTTTGCTGCTCCATTAGGCATGAAAAATGCTTTGAATTGTATTTCTGGTATTTTGGGAGCTCCTTGATCCCGGTGCCCACATCCCAGCTAGTAGGGCCAAGGTGCTCCAGCAGATACCCATGGCTGTTTAGAGCACAGAGGAGGGCAGGGGGAAGCAACTCCAGTGCCAGCCCTGCTTTTCTGTTACTGGATGCCAGTGGGTGCCAGGAGCCCAGGGAGAGGGAACCTGCTGCCTCCCAGGGCCCAGAACCCATCGGAGGCTGGTGGCCACAGCCCTCCCTCATCTTGCTAGGATGCAGCCCTGGCTCTGCCAGATACAGGTGCAAAGCAAGCTCCCTGCTTGCCTTGCTGAGATCAGGAACCTGGGCATTTGGCATGTGAGTGGTAAGTGTATGGGGGTAAGATGGGAGCAGGTAATGCTCCTCCTGCACAGCCTCTCTTCTGCTTATGATTTGATCCTTGCATTTTTTTCCACTTGAGAATGGACGTGTTTTTGCTTTCATTTTGAAAACTACTCATTTAAAAAACCCAAAAGCCTGGGTGCATTTTTTCATTGTGATACTGAAAGGTAGCTCTGATCAGAACATGAAGGGCTTGTGTCCCTGCACGGGAATCCCATTTGGGGTGTGCTGAAAACCAGCAGCTGAGAGAGGTTTGAATTCTGTGGCCACCTCTGAACCTTGGGTTAGATCCTCATCTGGTGCAGTTTGCTAATGGCTTTGGGGGAGCAAAGATTGTTTACATCAGCTGAGGACAAGCCCATTAGTTTTTTGTTGTTAAATCAGGCAGAGTTTCTCTCCTAGACTAACACATACGTTGGTCATGTGGCAGTGGGAAAACAGACTTGCACAATGTGGCAGGGCTCAGGTTAGAGAGCCTGGAAAGGCCTTGGAAGGATCCATGCTGGGGATTCCTTCTGGAGCTAAGGAGCATGTGCCTGCATGCACTGGGTGTGTTAGACCAAAGACCCTGGGCTTGGCCATCCCACCAGGACCTGCAGCAGAGACACCTAGCCATCTGCAGCCATCTCATGGTGCTGGGAAACAAGGCGAGGCTTTAGGGCAGACTCTGGGGCAAATGTGTGAGTTCAGATCATACATGACACATGCAGAGCTGTGAGACAAATGGCGTTTTGCTGCCAGTAGCCCTGGCACTGTGTGGAGGAGAGTGGCTCCATGGTGCTGGGACAGGATGGGTTCTGCTGTGCCCTGCCACTCTCATCCCAGGACCCTTCCTTAGCTGGGGGTTGCTGAGAGGTACCTTTCCCTCCTACAGAATCTCTGGTGCTGATAGCCCTCTTGGTGTGCTGGAATGGTTCAGGGACTTTGCACCTTTCATTGAGTGGGTGCACCAGGAACAGATGCCTTTGTTCAGGGAGGGCTGACATGGGGTGAAGTGGGACACTTGCAGGAGCCCTCATGCTCTTTTTCCCATTGGGTTTTTGCTTCAGCTGCAGGGGAGAGTTGTGGTACCCTGGTGCAGCAGGTAGTCTGAGGGTCCTGTGGCCACCGTGCTCCAGGCCCCTGCTCTGGGCATCATGTGTGGGAATCCACTACTGTCCCATCCCATCCCATCCCATCCCATCCCATCCCATCCCATCCCATCCCATCCCATCCCATCCCTTCTCCATCAGCTGAGGTTTAGCAAAAAGTGGTTTGGGCATAGTCTGCATTTGAAGGACACCAGGCTGGGAAACTATCCTGGAAGCTTTATTTTTAACCTTGGCTCTAGCTCTCCTGAGCCGTCCCTGGGGAGGAGAGGGTCTGCTGTGTGCGTGGTCTTGGAAACAGCAATATCAGGAACCCAGCAAAATAGGTTGCCAGCATGGAGGATATTTTTGATTTTAAGCACAGTATTTTAAGCACGCCATGTCCTCCTTCCCCAGGGGCAAGGCTGAGCCACTTAAAAACTATTTCTTACAATTGGCTTCAAATTCATCTCTCATCAGGCCTTTTCCCACAGTATGGACAGGTGTGATGGTGGCAGTGCCACAGCTCCTACCCTGGTGGGGGGTCTCTCAGCCAGAATGATTCAGGGGAGCTCTGCAGGAGCCCCACGGAGGTGGGAGGTCTTCAGTAAACTGCTGGGATACGAGGACACGGCCCCTCACCCTGCATGAGCTACACTTGGGGGTGGGTGACACAGTGCTGTGGGACTGGGCACCCTAAGGGGCACAGGCAGGATGAGAGCAGCACCCAGATTCTCCCTTGGCCACCTCGAGAGGATGGGAGAGTCCCCTTCCCACTCACATCTCTGATGTAATGAAGTGTCAACTGCTACCCTCACCGTCCTCCACGTCCTTGAATCCAACACAGTTTAACCAGGAGTCTCTCCAATTTATCAGCAGTTAAAAATAGAGGGGAAGGATGTGAAGGACAGTCCCTGCTCCCCAGGAGCTGGGGGCCGTGTACGGGAAGGTAACCTCTGCAGCAGGGTAGGACATGACACATGTGCCTTGTCCTACACAGCAAAAGCATTTTTGTCCTGTCTTTGGACGTGCCTCCTGAGAGCAGGAGATTAAAGCAGAAGCATGAGGGGATGTGTAGACAAACACAAAAGATCAGACTAGATCATTACAGGCAGTAACTGCTTCCATAACAATATTTACCAAGCCTAAGGTATCTGTAGGCCTTCTAATAAACACAGCATAAATCCAGGTGTGAAGGAAGCATGGGTATAATCCACTGTGTCTTTAACATGCATCCTAGAAATGCCCTAAATACATATTTACACCACGGTGCCTACTGACTCCAAATAAGCTGTTTGAGCTGCCAGGCTGTTAATCCACATTTTAACGCTGCTGGTCTACCAGGTGAATATGTTGTGTAAAAATAATTCACACTACAGTCTCTGCACGCTTGGGGGTCACACCACAGCAACACACGTCCCCCAGTCCACGGGCACATCTCTGCCGTGGCTGGAAACTAGTGTGCAGTGGAGCACAGGAGGGTGCACAAAAGCCAGGCTGGCTGTAAGGATTTTCAGCCCCAAAATGCATCGTTGTAGTCCACATGTGTGGGCTTGGGAGCCAGGTGTGGGGCTGGGGCTGGACCCAGTGAGCCCGTGTAGGGTCTCACCTGACTCTCCTTCCCACCTCCATCTGGTGATGGACACATTACAGCAGTGCTGTTTGGGTTGGGTTGTGGTTGTAGTTATGTTTTACCAGTCTCCTGGGTTTGTCTTGGAGGGTTGTGGGATACTCAGGGCTTAGTGAGGGCTGGCCTCTCGCTTGCTTTCCTGGGGTGACAGGTCCCTGTTCCTGCTGGCAGTGCTTGGAGCAGGTCATAGCAGCAGGGCTGCCCACAGTGGTGGCAACACAGCACCGCTGAAATAATGCACAAACTGATCTGATTGCAGTACAGGGGTCTAGGCTGGAGCTCCCTTGTCCATCTGTCCTCCAGGATCCGGCTCTGATCTCCCCTGCACCCTCCTGCTCAGGATCCAGCTGCCCTCCAGCTCTGCAAGAACCATTTTTGGTGCCCATTGCTCGGAAGTGCAATTCTTTCTCTTTGTGGGCCCAGCCTGGCCACCCCTCATTGCTCAGAGGGGCAGCGGTGGAGGAGCCCCAGGAGGTGCTGGCACTACTGGTTGGTCTGTGGGTGCTGGAGCATGGCAGGGGCTGGGCAAGGGACCTGTCTAATTTGTATTTTGGTTTTGGAGGGAATGGGATTGCCACACATTTATTTTTACTGACATTGATATAATAATTTAGTTTCCTTCATGAATTAGATTTGAGGATCTTGAAACTTAACTCTGGTAGTGCTTCTCTCCCTATTTATTACATATGCTTAAATAAACATGTTGAATTAACTTTATAAGGCTTGTAAAAACTACAGATAAAACCGCTCTAGAAAATCAACATTCTAAATCATGCTAAGTCTCTTCCCATTTTGCTCATCCTCTAGCAGGGCATTGACAAAAATATGAAATTGATTTGGTTGAAGGGTGTTAAAGAGCCGACAGCCAAATGTCACAAACAATGAATGGCTGCAGTGTTGAGAAAATCAATAGGGAGGTTAAAGCTGGTCTTGTGAAAGACTTGGCAGACTGCTCTGTTCCAGGAAGATATCTGTCTTCTGGCCTTGGTTGCATGATCAAAAGGAAAACTTGATAGGTTTAATGAAGGGAGATACTGTAAAACTGACAACAGAAATATAGACACTGTGGTAAACTGCAGTGCACATCAGTGAGTGGAGCTATTAGATACATTTTTCAGTCTGAAAAAATATTTATAGGTAAAGATGTCAAAAAAATATTAGTGCATTCCTCCAGTTCTCCACGTTCGTTCCCTAATCGGCACACGCATTTGCATGGTGTAAACAAAGGTTTGGGCCTGTGTTGTGAATGTACAACATGATGGCAAACGTATAGGGCAAAATAATTAGCATGATAATTAGGGAATCATAATGTTTTCAAATAATTGCATGATGAGATTGCATAGCCAAAGTGAGATTGGAATCTCTCCTTTACTTGAAAATGGTATTTCGGCAAAAAGCATAAAAGATGGGGGAGAAGAGCAGCACTGTTTCATCAATTAAAAGCAGGACGGTGTGACAGCAAACTATCCTTTAGTCCACCCCAGTGTGTTTCACATGGGCCTTGTGGCTCATGCTGCTTTTGATAAATACACAGTTGGGCTTAAAATCAGTTTTGTGAATATTAGATCCACAAATATAAATGAGGACGCCAGCCATTAAAAAAGGTTAATAATATTAGATTAATTTTGGTTTTGAAATCAGCTTGTAAACAAAATTTGCACTGATTTACACCTGACCTATTAGCAGTGCTCCTATATAACGTATTGCATCATTAGAGAAAAAAAATTGTTTAAGGTCTGAATTATTACTTCCCATATATTTGTTCTCCAAACACGGCATTGCACCTAGGACTAAACTGTATAATAATATTTGGAAAAATGTGGCACCTTTGCAGCATCTATTTTTCCCCAGTACTGTGTTCAGCATATACGTTCATTTCAGAAGACTGTTTGCCTTCCCTGTCATCTGTCAGTTCTGGGTATCCTAGCTTCCTTTTTTTTTCCTTGTTTTTTTTTTCCTAGAAAAATGAACTCATTAGTTTAAAACTCCCAAATGCCACATTCAGCTCAAACAGCGAAGATGATAACCTGTAAAAAAAGAGAGGAGAAAGGGAGAAGTAGTCTGGCAGGTTTTCTGCAAGTGGACGCTGTAATAAAAATGCCCCCTACTTTGTTGGGATGGTGTTTGTAGGGCTGCTGCCATATGTTACTTTCCTTTTTAGCTGGGATTATGCCATCATTATTGCTGATAAAAGCTGTTTACTGCCTTGGCAAAGGAGTGATGCTTGGCGCAGTTTGGAAGCCGCCATTCAGTTTACAGAAAAGTGCATTTAGTGCCAGATGCTAGGATCCAGGGGCTTTGTTATCTTTTCCCATTATTGGGATCATCCATTGTCTGGATTTTTTTTTTCTCCTTTTAACTTAACACTGGCTTTGTTGTTTGTATTTTAAATTCTCTTCAGTTCAGGCAGGTGACATGGCAGGTTTTAGGTTGCCTCATGGCACCTTTTAAAGCTGGTAGCTCTCAAGGACCATGACTCCTCCTGGTGCAGCTGAAGGAGGTGCCAGGTTTTGGTCCCGTAGTGCCTGGGGATGGGGATGCCCCGCCCTGGGGAGTGCTAGTGGCTTCTAGGGAACCCAGGTGAGAAGCTTCACTGCATGGGAGCTTGCACAAGTGCTCCTAGAAACTTCAGCACGCAGGGCCTGGCACAACCATTGGGCTGCAATGAAGGAAGAAGTGCACAGAATGCATACATTGAAAGAGAACGTGATACCTGTGTCTGAGGATGGCCATAATTCGTATGTAAATGCTCTTAGTGTAGACTAACAGAGCTGTTGGAGGGGCAGCAGCTCTGTGTCTGCCAGACTTTCCATTAAAAACTCTTATCTTCATGGAGAAGAGAGCATATCTGGTCTGAACCTTACTAAAAGCTGAGGGAAAAGAGTAGAAAGCTGGCAGTGCTGGGGTGGTGTCTGTGCTGCCAGGCACTGCCTACTCTGCAGTGGAGGTTGGGGCACAATGGAGTGTGGCACCAGCCCAGGCTCCCTTCTGGCTCTTTGCTGAGCCTTTTCCCCTCCCTGGTTATTTTGCTGTGCCCACCTGGCCCTTCCTCACAAGTGCCCTGGCACGTCGGGCAGAGCGAGGCACGTGCTGGCAGCTCACAGGCATTTCCCTGGCATGACAGGAGGTTCACCAGCCTCTGACCACTTGCTTCTCTCCTGCTGAGCTGCTCATCCTCACTGGCTCATCCTCACAGTCTCCATGCTGCGTACCTTGCAGCACCTCACACCAGCCTCTTGTGGTGGTGCCAGTGACTTGGGTAAATATTGCCTGGTGTGGGTTTTTCTCTGTTGTTTTGTTGTGAGGAGAAGCAGCCATGGCCTGAAGGTCTGTCGGTGATGTCACTGAGAGCCTGGTACACAGCACACGACCCAGGGAATGCCTCAGTGCTGTTGGCCAGGGCTGCCTCTTCCCAGCCACATCCTTCTGCCTTCCCCCTTTTGTTTTCCGTGGGCCATCTTCTAAGCTCCACTCAGTAAATTAGGATGGATGCATTTGTAGATCTTACTCTTGCTAGACACGTGGCCATGCTGTTCCCAAACTGATTTTCCAGGGCCCCCAGCCCTCCTGTTGTGTTCAGGAGCCCCTAGGACACCCTGTCTGTGGGTCCTGGGGCCTCAGTGGGTCCCCAGCCCTATGCTTGGTGCCCCCTGCCATGCTGTGGTGCCTTGTGCTTCACCACAGCCCCAGCAGTGCCACACTCCTGTGCCAGTACCTTGGCTGGGAGACCCAACAAAGGCATGGTGCATTGTAGAGATGTGGAGCTCCTTGTTCACCTCCCCTGCTCCATTATTCTTTTGGGAAGAGGCTCTGACCTTGTTTCTTCTGCTAAGAGAGATGCATCTGGAACCAAATGAGGGCAGTAAAGTATAATAGAAGGCTTTACAAATGAAAGTTTTGTTTCTGCTTGTGCAATACCTTGTTTCCCCCTCGTGTATCCTGGGAAATCAGGCTGATCAATAGTTCCCATTTCAGCACAACTGCACCAAGCATTACAACTGTATAAAATTTACAACATTGTCTCCTGTAAATTTTAATTGGAAAAGCCTCATAGCTTTACCCTCTGTCTTTGCACCTTTAAATGTGTTTGAGGTTTTAAAAAAAAGTCAAATTTACAACGTATAATATCACGTCATAGGCTTTGTATCGACAGTGTCATATAAACAGTGCAAACCCCTTCCTACTGGAGGAGAAAATGGCTGTAAAGATACCTGGGAAAAGATGGGAGTGCCAACGAGGGCATGTTTGGGAGCAGCCACACTCACTGTGCCAGGCAGGTGCCTCACAGCCTGGCAGTGCCACGGCAGTGATCCCGGTCCCCTCGTGTGCGGAGCAGACACAGCTACACGGCGAGGAGCCACGGCACCGGCAGAGAAAATGTCGCTTTCAGCACAGCTTTATTTCTGTCACAGGTCAGGCTTAAAATGCTGTGTGATACAGTTATTGACTCTAATCTGGGCATAAACACAAGTCCTCAAGCACCAGCCCAATTAATAATTTGCATAATTAACACGCATATTAAATAGGGACTGGCCTTGCATCTGTATTTGCAGTGATAGGGGTAATGAGGGCTAGCGGAGCGGCGCCTCGGGCTGGCATGAGCAGACGTGTGGCAGTAGTAATTTTTGCTTGGATTGACAACTGCTAGACAAGCAGTCCCAGCATAAAACTAAACCCCGTTTGGCAGAATTAATCGTTGACAAACTGCTCTTAAAGCTGTAACATTGTTTCTGTCAGTTGTTCGGTTTGATGTCACTGTTAGACATAATAAATCAATAGTGTCAGAATTTGGTAATGTTTATAGCTAGCAAGGTTTATTATTTCATATGACTGTCATGTACAAATAGTGGTTATCATGGCTGCCTCTAAATTATCAAAGGCAGAATATTGCCTGGAATATATTTCTTAAATTCCTTCTCCAATTAATCCTGTTGATGCTTGGCAGTGATGGGACCCACTTGTGTTTTGTAAAGGGTGGGTTTGTACATTTTTTAAAGGACAGTTTCAGCCGTTGCTACATGGCAAGATTTATTGTCCCTGTCTCCCAGGCAGGACAGCAGGTCTGTGCTTTATGAACCTCAGTTTTTCTGTTGAGTTGCAGGTTTTAGGCTATGGGTGAATTCCCTAGAGCAGTTCCAGCAGTCAGCTTGGGGTGGCCAAGGCAGACATGTCCTGATCTGATCCGAGTTAAAATCACACCCCCATGAGAGGAGTCCAGACCTGGGATGAGGATTTGTTATACATGGGGATGGGGACATCAGTGAGGACAGGTTCCTGCTATGCCTGGGTGTGCCAAGAACACAGCTGCCATGCATGGGTGCCTCTGCACTTGGGTGCCTGTGCATAGGTGGCTCTGAAGTGGGTGCTAGTGGTGCAGGAGCACCTGAGGTTCCCTCCTGTGCATGGTCCCATGCTGGTGTCCTGGTGGGGACAGTCCCTCTGCTCTGCTGCCACTTTGTGCCATAATCCCATGACCACATGCAGTTCACCACTGCTTCAAGTAGTGCCAGGGGAAACTGCATGCTTACCTTTCCATGCTTCTGTGGCACCATTTGACCCCAAACACTGGGGTTTGACCCATCACGCCTCTCTGCTCATCACACATCCCCCGAGACCCCCCTGCCCCACACCCAAAGGGGGTAGCTGGTGGGATAGGACAGTCTCTGGGCTGGTCTAAAACTGTCCCGTCACTGAGGCAGCATGTATAAATTATGGCAATAAATTACTGCATCCCCAGGGTAAAAGAAGCATCAAGTTATGACTTTTACATGAGTATTTAGTCAGCCATTCAATAAAAAATAGGTCTTCCAGTTGCACAGTACCATTTATCAGCTACATATTTATTATTTATCATAGCTACACATGATGCAAATGTGAATTACCTAAGCTGCTCCTCCAAGGAGCACTAGCTTTTATAGAAATGTAAACATATATAATACAGTTTGCAAAATCAGATACCAAGCTTTGAAAGGCAAAAGAAATTAGGGATGCAGATTTTGGGTTTGCTTTCATTTCTATGCAATAAATTATCTGTCCTACAGTTTCCTTCTAAAGGTCATTTCCAGGATTAACTTTTCCCTGACTCCCTGCTACATTGTGGACAGCTCTGAAGAGGGATTTATGGGAATGCCCAGTGCCCACTGGTGCCTGTGCAGAGGAGGGAGATGTCATGAGGTCATGGCTCTCACATCTGTGGCCAAGGTGCTTTTGCAGGTGTTTCATAGCGTGGGCTGATCCTGATGACCACCATGGGGCTCACAGTACCTGTGCCCAGAGCACGGTGGGGTTTTCCGAGGTTGGCCAACATTGGGGGTCCAATGGCTGGAGCTGGGGCAGGAGGCTTTGCTGAGCTGCCCTGTGCGTTCCCACCTCCAAGATCAATACTCTCACCAGGTGACAATAATTTATAGGCAGGAAATACCTGCAGTCATTAAAATTCCTCCCACATTTATTCGAGCTCTGGTAATCTATAAAGTGATTTCAATTCTAAAAGGGGGATTTGGAGATTTCTTCCCTGCTTCATGTTTCTAGAGTTTCTGATGTCCTACAGGGAATTTCAGGCCTTGAAATATTTCACTTACATGAATTGCCTTTCAGTTTCAAAAGTCTTTTTACATCTGAGAACCTCTTCCCAGTGCAGGGAGCGGGGGGCAGGCTGCGATGCTGTGCTGCGCAAGGGGAGCTCACTGGGGCCAGGACATGGAAGTAGCAGCGGGGCCATGGCTGTGCATGGTCACGAGCATGGCAGAACACCCAGAGCAAGTGTGCAAACTGGCCCATGGGCATGGCACTGCCCTGGCCTCCTGTTGGCAAGAAAAAATGCTGATCTGGCTCTTTGCTTCTGGAGACCATACTCCTCCTCATCTGCCTCTTGAGGACAGACCCTCTCTCTGTTAAATGATCCCCACATCTAAGTCTGGCGAAACCCCTCCTTTGACTGCAAAGATGGCACAGTCTATGGATGCCGCTGCCCTGTGGGTCAGTCTCACCCCTTATCAGGGGGACAACCATAGCTTGCCAGACATGGCAGACAAGAGGGCTTTTGCTTCTTTGGCTGCAGCAAGTCATATAAAATCTTCTGGGAAAAGTGTAAACAAGAGGAGTAAATTGCTGAGAAGCTGAAGCTGTTCCAAAAACTGAAGAGTTCAAAGTCAAAGCCCTGGCCATGGGATATGGCTGGGTCTGTGCTTCAGCCTGAGGTGTATTTCCTGGAGCTCAGGGGTGGCATGAGGGAAAGCTGCCACACCAGCTGGGCAGTGTCCCCCTCAGACTGCTGGCACCTCCTGGCAACGGTCTGGGACACCATTGTGGGGCCTTGGCATCTTCTGCAGCATCTCAGGGACCGGGGCACCATCTGCTCTGGCTCACTGCAGTCCTCCAAGTCACAGTCAGGGTTACATGCACAAAGGTATGGCTGTGGCCTCCTGTCACCGCTGGTGGCATATGACAGCAGCACGTTAGCACCAATTTGCTCCAGATGAGACGCAAAGAGCTGCTCTCCTCAGGAGAAGGCCTTTCCCAATGGGCAGCCACCACCTTGGCCATTCCTGCATTGTGGAGGGAGCCATCCAGAGCCACGTGAGCAGGCGAGGAGGCACTGGCGACCAACTGGATTTTCTGGGGGGAGGTCATTAGTTAACGTGTCCAAGGGATGCAGGGGAGAATAACAGCACATCAGTTAGGATGCTAATTCACTCGACTGGCAGCGAGGGCTGGGAAATGACAGCTTGGAGGGGTGCGGGGGAGGGTCTGAAAATGGCAGCAGATTGGTATTTTGAAAGGGGAGGGAAGTTTTATAATGATGAATAAGAAAGATGACATTTGGTGCTCACATTTAACTTGCCTTGGCTGTCCACAGGAGGGTCAGTGTGTGTAACCTCCCGTGATGAGGCCTGGGGCTGCCCAGCAGCTGACTGGGTGGATACCCTTCAGACGGGAACAAAAAGAAAGGCCCTGATAATTAGGCCAAGTTGAACTGCAGGAGGTAGCCAGCTTCTCTGCTGCCTTTTGTATATTCATGACCCAGCTTGATTGATGGAAGGACAGTGTTTGGTGACACTGTCATTTGCAAGTTGAAAGGTAGACTACAGGCTGGAGCTATGCTCAGATGTGCCTTAAAGGGTCCTACAATAAGCTCATTTGGATGCTGATGATGTTCGCATCTGCATTTCTTTGTTTCTAACTGTTTCAGGAGGACATCTGTTAATTTGTATAGATTAGCTTGGATGCTTTAATTTAAAAACATCAAATTATGTAGCAGGACTGTTTATTATAAAAGTTTCCAGCAAAGTTTAAACTGATTTGGAAACTGTGCAGAGTATTATATTTAAAAGTAGGATTAAAAAAATAACAGTAATACTTATATTCACATTCAGCCTCCCATACCTAGGAATGAAGACTTGTATTGCTGCTGCAGTGTTACCAAGAAGCCTTAGCAAAAGCATCTGTTGAATTATAAATTTCAGGATAAATGAGGCTTGCCAAATTTCATATCTGCTCAGGAGAGGAGGGCCTCTTTCACTTGACAGCAAGAGCCTTTACGTATGAATGGGGGGGGGGAAATGTAATTAATTCAGTGCTTTTACAGTGTAATATTTAGTCACATATTTCAAAAATAATAGCAGTTCTTTCAGAGAAGTTACATTTTTTTACAGGTATTGCTTTCAGAGACAGTGGGATGTAAGTTGGGAGGAGGTTTCACATCTTGTATCTGGCTGCCCTCGGTGTAGCAGCTGTTGGTTGGCACACCAGAAGTGTCGTCCTCCAGCTCCATGCACACCGGGATGGGGCACCCCGAGTGGGTCCCTTCCCACTGGAGTGCACAGCCAAATCTCAGAGCCAGCAGGGACAGCTTTGGCTCATCCCAGCTTCAATCCAGCACTCGGCATTTTGCAGTGACCTTTCCTCATGCGTCCCTGGGACCTGCCTGTGGCTGCAGTGCCCGTAAAACCTGGTCTCATTCCAGGTACTTTCAGCAGCATTACCTCATGGTCGAGCAGGCTTTGCTCTTGCACTTCTGCTTGGCGCCAGGCATCTACCTCCCAAGGAAGCTTTTGCCATTCCAGCCCACGAGGCCCAGACACGTGGGAATTGGTGTCAGGAGACCTCCCCTGGCTGAGGCAGACCTGCTGTGGGGTCTTGTCTCCCCAGTCCTCCTTGTGTCCCCAAACAGTGGTGCATGGCTGTGCTGGCCCAGCACTTGTCTGCTAAGGCATATTCCTCAACTGCACTTGGATATTTGTGCCTGTGACTCTCATCTTAACACATAAATGCTAATTACCCAGATCAGGGATCTGGGAGTCCATAAATAGAGAGCGACATGGCAGGGGTAGGCAGCTGCCTGAGCACCAAGGTGGCCAGAGATGGAGAAATATCAATACAGGGGACACCAGCAGCAAGAAGACATGTGGGACAAGGGCCGCAGGCAGCCCCAGGTGTTGGAAACAGCTTCAGAGCTGCTCATGCTTTTTGAGAGTTCCAGGCATGGGCTGGGGGAGAGTTTGGGGCCAGTCCTCACCCTTCCCAAGCCCTGCATTCGGGCACGTGCTATGTCCCTGCACCTGCCCCTACTAGACAGAAATACCCATCACCTGTAGCCTGATGGGCACCCGCAGGGACAGAGGGCACCTTCCTTGCTCTGTGCCCTGCAGTGCTGTGTCCTGGCACGCTCCAGGATCCTGGCAGCCGTCCCAATGCTCTGTGTGTGTCCTCCTGTCAGAGTCATAGCATGGAGATCAACAGAGGGTTTCTAGGGCAGCTGGCATGGTGACAGCAACCAGGAGCCATGCTATGGGGAAAGGGCAGCCCCGGGCAGAGGTCTGCCATGCACATGGGTGGGCACCCTGGCAGCATGCACTGGCTACCTGCCATGGCTCAGCAGGATGCTCAGGGCTGGCATGGCCCATAGGGTGTGGGACTGGCTGCAGGGAGCAGGGCCGAGTGTGGAGAGCAGAGCTGGGTGCAGGGAGCAGGCTGAGGACTGGGTGCGTGGGTGGGTGCAGGGAGCAGGGTGCAGCCCACACACTGACTGGGGAGCACAGTGTGCTGGTGCAGGGTGTTATGATAGCAGCATATGCTGGCTATTAGTGTGCCTTTTATTTAATTTTTTTTTTCTTAATACAGTTTACATTGCTAGTGGCAGTGCAGACTTAATTGCTACCTTGCCTGAATGCAACTGAGTTTTGTAGTTACTCAAGCAGGAGGTTTTTAAAACTGTGAAATAGTTTCTCTTCCTGCATGCCCCCAGATCAGGTAGAAAGTGGGGAAAGAACTGCTAAATGATGTATTTAGAAAAAGCTGTTCTACAAGAGTATTTGAAACATTACAGATCTGCCAGAAGGTCCATTAACATAAATGTTTAACTCAGACACACACAAACTTATGTACCGAAATGAAAATGTTTCATGCATTAATTTGCTGCAGAAGGTACTAACACAACAATTAGAACAACATTCTGCCTGCTTATACTTAAATTTCCTGGGGCAGTGTTTCAGTGGTAATGCATAGTGTTGATATAGGATCTCCTTGATTCTCTGCGCAGCACAGCACAGCACTGCAGTTCATTCCCTTAAATCAAATTCTTACAGTTACAAACCTGGTGTTGAAGGAACTGGGAGAGATTGACAGTAATGCAGAGTTTGGGGAAAGCAGGTGCTGGCTTCGGTGCCCTCTCTGATTGCTGTACGCGGATCAAGCAACGCCGCGTGCCCACGCTCCTGGCGTCCCACACCATGTTGGTACGCTAACAAAGAAACCTGCCTCGTCCTTTAGCTTGCTTTGAAAGACAGTTAAAATAAAGCAGAGGAACCATCAGGCCAGCCAGCATGATGCTGGGCTCCTTTCATTAGTGCTTCTGGTTTGGTTCTGTCACATCCATCGTTTTTGCTGGGCTCAGTGTTTTTTCCTGGCCCTGTCTTGCAGGATGGTCTGCCCCCAGTTTGAGTGCCGAGTTCTCTCAGCGTGCAAACACTGGCTTCGCTGGCTGGGAATACGGGAACACTGAGGGTTTCCATCCCAGTTCAGCAGCCGATGTGGAGCTGGGTTTTGTTGTTGGCATGCTGATCCCGTCACATGGTGCTGCGCTGCAGACCTCCGACAGCCGCCGCGCAGGGTGGGGGAGCAGCAACTGCAAACATTCCTCCTCCGAGCGAATGCTTGTCCTAAACTGAGCACCGTAGAATAAAAATGGAAACATAAAAATAGCAGTTGGAAAGATAAAACAGCATTTATAGTACTAATAAAACGGTTGTGGCTTCCACAGGAAAACATGCTTTGTAACCTAATGCTTACCTGGAAAGACTGTCGAGTTTCTGAGAGTTATAGCTGTTTTTGTAAGAGAAGCACAGAGATTTGCTTCAGGGCTGAGTGATAGATTCTCCTGCCTGGAGCATCCCAGTGTGTTTATACATGGCTTGTATGGCAGCTTTCATAAGACATTTACCCCATGATTTGCGATGAGCTTATGTGTGAATAATTAATGGCAATTAATCCTTAATTACAGTAATTAGGCAAGTCACAGGAAATTAAGCTGCAGCTGGAGAAGACCATGCCTGGGAAGAGAGGATTGGGGGCTGTGTGAATGTGCCATTCACTGACAACATTACGAGGATGAGCAGTATTCAGCAGCTTTGGCATTTCTATTGGCAGCCTTGGGTAGGACAAGAACACTCAACATTAGCAGCAATCTATAGTTGTCTACAAGAGTTTTTAGTTCAAGTGCCAAAATGTTATGTTGCATATGGTGATTATCTAAGTTTATTGGTTGCCATAATTCAAAGGGGTGTAATTGTTTTTGGCTTGATAGTGACATTAGAAACTGAAGCTTTTATGTGTTCATAGGTTCTGCTGGCATCAGCCATGGTTCAACTTCAGGAAACAATTCATCCAGGTTTGCAATTATGAAAATGGATACTACAAATGGCTCGAAATTAACGGAGAAATTTTCAGCGATTAAAAAAAAGACAATGGCAAAACTGGCAGTTTCTTAGTTGAGCAGCTAATGGCTGTATTATTAGCTGCCTTTCCCATTAAAATGATGTTTGCATTAGGTACAGTGTGCGTGAAGTCTGCTTTCTGGTTTGGGGAGTGGGACCAAGTGGGAGAAAAATGGAAGTGCTGGCAGGCAAGATTCTGCAGGCAGAAAAGCCCCATCTGAGAAGATCTCGTGCTAATCCTGAGCTCCGTCATTGTACTCAAAAGCAGATCTGTGCTAGAAGCCTTTTGCCCTGGGCAACCCACAGTGAGCCTGTTTTGCAGCTCAAGAGCAGCAGCCTTCCCCGTCATTAACGTGGAAAGTTTTTAAACCTCATGATTAAACATGTTTCCATAATTTACTGGGTTTCCAAGTGGTGATGTTTGTGCCAGCAACAATCTGGGGCAGAGACATGGAGGGAAGCACACATTAGTATCAATGAAACCTACAAAAAGCCAATCAGTAATTTATGAGCTTGTGGAAAAATGCCCACATGTTCTCATCAAATTATAGGGTTCCTATAATTTACTCAGTGGCTACAAGGTGCACGCTCCCAAACCTGCTGTGGTGTGTTAACTGAACCTCTGATTAGATTTAATCCAAACAACTAATCTGTTAAAGGGTCCTGAATAAATAGGCGATATGGCTGGGCCAGGGTATTATTTCAGACTAAGACGACAACTGATGAGGAGGTCAGCCAATTACACACTAAAAATGTACAGTAATCTGCTGCAGGTCAGGTATGTTTACAGCCACCCAGCCTAAATACTGCCTGTATGCCTTCGGGTGTCTCGTGCCGTGCCAGTATCTAGCAGGGGAGGCAGGAGGAAGATCTCTTACGTTTTAGAAATAAAAGCCTGTAGCCAGATGTTGGTGAGATCTGTACTTGTTTGTAATGTGGAAATGTGTAAAAACTTCAGCTCCTTGCATGTGGAATCTAGATCAATTTTTAATTTACTTGTACGCATGGATGACTCATTTGAAAAAGAAAATTGTGGCATCAAAAAAAAGACGTTTCAGTGTGCATAGGTTGCCGCATTTATCTGTTTCTCATGCACTCTGGAGTGGAAATAAGTCACAGTATCTTAATAATGGTCTTGATTTTATAAATGATTTTTCCCCTTGAAATAAGCAATCCATTCATTTTAATATGTAGAATTGGTTTGCTAGCAGGGCGACAGTTTAAAAAGACTTCCAACTGTGACACAAGTGCAACCATATTGCTTCCTATTACTCGCTAAGGTAGTTGTTTAGAAGAGAGAATGTTCTCCCTGGAAATGTTTAAAGTGCTGTAATTTTATTTAGGATAATGAGGATTTATAACAGTTTTACCATATGAAAACCTGCCTTTAGACAGAGCGAAATAGGCGGTTGTGGTTATTGAGTGTGCTAAGGGTGGTGAGGTTTTGTGCGTGGCAAGGCGAGGGGAGGTGTTTGTGTCTGGTGGTGCAACGTATCCGTCACTGGGCCCAGAACATTCCCCACTGCCGCCTGGGATCATTCATCACCACCATGTATGGATTTCTCTGCTTTAATCGCTCGAGATGTTAATTAAAATCCTGTTTTATAGAATATTTTCATGTCGAGATTCGCCCGGCTGTACAGCCTTAGCTATGTTGTCAGGGTTGAGCCATCTAATAACAAATGGCTGAAGCCGAGCCTAGACAGGAATCTGGGGGAAATTCCAACCTGGCAGAGGTCGTGGGGAGTTTGGCCCCTGGTTCAAGAGGCATTGGGACTCTTGTACTGCTTCTCTGCTTTGCTGTGAGGTTGTCTACATTTATTTTTGTTGTTAGGCCTTTAAAAATTTTTACCTCATTAAAAATGTTTTCCCTTTTATTACTAATACTGCTTCCCATGCAGTGTCGGCCGAGCTGAGCTGCTATCAGGGTGCTGGCTTAACAGTACATTTAATGCCCTGTTTATAAATATAAAGGAGAAGGAATTCAAGTGTTACAGATTTTATCAGGTTTTATCTCCTCACTAAAAATCTTAGCTCTCAAAACATTTCTAATTTCCCTTATTTGAAGGCTCAAACAGTTTCAAATTACTGCCCATGGATTGTTCTTGACATCGAGAATGGTAAATTTGAGCTGTGGAAACGCTGGAATGTGTGGTGTGTGCTTTTCCTGAACAAGGGAATTCAGCGGGTAAATTACAGTCATTTACTTGGAGTGTAATTTACTGAGAGCCTTTAGGCAAATGCAGGAGAAAGGACAGCGGAACAGAAAAAATAGCTAAAACAGGGGGCTCCCCCTCCCTATTCACATGAAATACAATCTATATTCACGTGACAAGGATAATAAAAACTTTCTTATTTAAAATACATGTAATTCTTATTATTTTTTCAATTCATAAGGCAGGCATTTCTAAGTATGACTGATTTATGCGAAGATCAGTTGTTAAATCTTGCTAAATTATCCACACATCTTCTTTGCATGGTATATTTTGCATACGTCAGTATGTGCATGCAATCATCCCATATTTGAAATTGATAAAAATCTTAATTTTATGTCAAATAACAGATCAAGTATCTGAAACTGCCACTGAGCTAAATGGAAATTGCTGTTTTCATCCTATGGAAATATTCTATATTTAATCAATTTTTCTAAAAACCAAAAATGTTTATCTAATGGCATCTGCAATGAAGATATGCAGTTGAATTTTTATTTGAAATTAGAACATAAAAATAAATATTGGTCTGGTTTTTTGTCTTTGAAATGGTAGAAATATGGTAAAGAAGCAGCCAGCGTTTTGTAATCTCGAAGTACATGTCCATGTAGAATAATTCTCAGGAAGTATTCTGACCAAGGCTTTCCACATAAAGCAGGGTGCGTTGTAGTAATTGCTAAGCAAACAGAAGGCAGTGTTGTAAAGTGGTTTTGTATAGCATATTGTAATTTGACACTTAAGTTGTGCCCTGCATTACCCTGTGTCATAATTGATGGCTAAAGAAAAGCACATGCTATGCTAATCCTTTGTTAGAATAGCTTGTTAAATTGTGGTTGCCAATTTAAAATAAACTATGGAATGCTTGTCTATATTTTAAGGTTTGTAGTCTACAGTTTTAAACAGTCATTTTAAAGCTGTTTTTCAACTTTATGTTGCATGCACACTATTCTGCCTTTGCACACAAGGTCAGCATGTTCGCTAGTTTAATAGCAGACCATCAAGAACAAAATCAATGAGCTGCATGTTTCACACTAGTATCACAAGGGATTTTCCCATTTATAGCACATTTGTGTACTGATCCCGAGTTTAAAATGACAAAATTGATGCCCTATTAGAGCTGTGCCGAAATGGACATTGTACAGTTGATGCTAAAAGTTGTCTGAACTCATTCTTTTCCCAGTCTCATGTTCTACTTTTTGTCTACCTTAACAAATACAAATAAGCCCAGACAAGCTCCCTGCACCACAGCGCACAGGGACTAAGCTCCCACCTCGCATGTTTGCAATAGAAGGAATTTCTTGGCTGCAGATTTCAAATCAGGATCTTTTGTAGTTGTTGCGAGCAGGGTTATGAGGCTGAGTCTAAATAATCATCTGCCTGCTGATTACTGAAAATAAAGTGGCATTATTGCTTATGGATGAGCTAAGGCAGCTTTGCCCTGGGAAGACACAAGTGTGAGTTCTGTGGGAATTTTATGAGTCCTGGTGTGGTGCAATCAGCCACCACTGGTTCTCAAGGAAGAGTTGCTCCTGATATGCTGGGGAATACATCCTGTACCATGGAGAGGAAATGCTACTTCTGCAGAAGAAAATGATTTAATGTTGGTAGAATGGTTATTCATTTATAAGGGATTAAAAATGACTTCAATATAATACCTTTAATTTGTAATAATGGTCTGTGAGGCTGTTTCCTGTCTAAAATAAACCGTTTGACTGGCATGTTCATTTTGATCCATTCAGTGGTGTGGCATATTAGAGAAGATAAAGGTATTATTTTCAGTTATTGTATATTCAATTAAACTTGTGAGGACCTGCAGTTGGTGTGGTCCTTAGTTCCTGGGCAGCAGGGAGGTGTAAGGCTATCCCCTGGCCCGTGCCTGACCCCGGGGAAGCTTGATTCCTCCCTGCTTGGGAAATCCAGTCCCTGCCCTGCCGTGACTCGGCTGCCCGGCATCGCTCTGTGGGCAGGGCTGAGGCACACAGAGCACGACTGCTTTTGTTAATTGCGTTAATGGGCATAGAGCAAGTAAAAGTTGAAGCCTGGGGTGTGCAAAATGCTTCTGGCTTTGAGGGATTGCAAAGAGGGGGAAAAAAGCAAGAAGAAAACCTTTGCACTTGAGCTCTGTACATAATTAGCTGTGTCACTTTCTGAAGAGCGAGTGCTGTGTGTCTGGAGGTGGGTGACACTTTGTGCAGCCTGGACCCCGGTGGCTGCAATCAGAAGGCTCACCCTCCTGCTGTGACATCCAGACTCCTGGAGCCCAGAGCTTCCTCCTGCCCAACTCTCCTTCACCGGGCCCCTTTGAGGTGGTTGCACTCATTTTGGGGGCTAATCCTGGACAAAGAGGGATAGCGTCTGCTGCGTACAGTCCAGAAGCATGTGAGTGACAAAACACATTCACCCTCATTTGATCTACCCACAGATCAGTCGTGTGTCCTCTGGCAGGGCTTGATCTGTCTGTTCACTGGGAAGGAAACAAGAAGAGAACCCTCTTGCTCTGATTCAGCAGACATGATGTTGCCTTTTTTTTTAGGATTTAATAACAGGTTTCACTATATTGGATGCTTGTTTTGTTAAAGTTTCAGGTTTGAGGATCACCAGAAAATCTCAGCTTCCTAGTCAAAAAAGACTTGGCTTCCATTCCTCACAGACACATTGAAAAGGTGACCTAGAGTCTCCAACACAGGAGAGCAGATAAGCAGGGTCCATATTTATTACTGTGAAAATTCTCGTGCTTTTTAAATTAGCACTGGTCGGGGGAGGAGGAGAAAGGAATCTGATGTGTATTTTTGTGAACCATAATATAAGCAGCTTGATAAAGGGCAGCATTCTCAGAAGGTCTGACCAGTACTGATGTGCCTGGAAGCACTATGTAATAAAGAAAGATAAAGGGAAAATCTCCCAATTAAAAAAAAAATCCCGAAACATACAAAAAGAGGTGTCCTTCAGTGTAACTAAAGAATAAACAGCAAAGCAAAATAAACATATAGTGCTTGCAAATTTACTTTTGTTACAGATCAAAAACACAAGAGAGAGTACTATCTGGTAGTAAAATACAAGCCAAATTAATCCGAATAAACATTTCCAGCATGGCTATTCTGGAAAAAAGGCATGCTCTCCTTGTGATCCTTGGTAGAAGGTGCTGCTAATAGATCTGAATCCTGCTCTTCTGCTTTAATTCTCATGTTTTTAGTGCAAAGATGCTGTCTGGTTTACTGGGAAAGAAAAAAGCCCCACTAACAGAGCCAATTTTGATTGGAACAGGCAGGATTAAAATGCAGGATTATCCCTGCAAAGGGCTATATCGGGTACGCGGCTCACTGACCTTTTTGAGGAGCGAGCGTGTGTGGAGTTGTGCTAGAATAAATCCTAATGCCCATGAACTTCCCGTGAGCAGGCAGACAACGCACACAAAGGGCATCCTTGGGCAGCGCTCTGGTTACCTGTGATCAGTGCTGTGGCTTCATGTGTGTCTGTGTCTCTCTGTCTGTGTACATGTAATTTCAGTCCTTAGCCCAAACAGTGTCTTTGTATGAATATGTGCTTGGAAATAATGTTCCTATAGGTTCTGGTGATATAAATAATGTATGTGGAGAAGCTCATAAATGTAAGCTCGAATTTTCCTCAGTAGTTTTTGTTCTCAATCACCTTGATGAAACAATCTTGAAGGCGCTCTCCTTTCCGTGGCATTTGGAATGAGTCCCTGACAGGCTGATTTTCCACCCCTGTTGTGATGCTGCTTTCTCTAGTTAATATTCCTCTGTAAGTGTCGTACCAAAGTAAACCAAAGGAGCCCAGCTCATGACACTAAGGCTGCATTTGCATTAATTATGCAGTCAGGGCTGGTGAGAAAATGCTGTCACAGAGAGAGAGGCAGTAAATGAGAACCCTCCGAGTGCGCCTGAATGAAGAGCATTAAGTTCATTTACATGGGAGCAGGACGAGCCGCTCAGGCTGGGGAGAGGGAACAATGGCATTTCTCTTGTCGGCTCGCCCGCCGTTATTGTTCTGCGGCTTAATGACTTAAAGGCAGAGTGGTTGCGCTGACAAAAAGACAGCCAGGATCCCTTTGGTATTAATAACGGCAATAATAATTAATAATATCCCACTAATCGGGAAGCGCATGCCGCCTCTAAGTTGGCGAGGCCCTGCCAGGCGGGAAGGCCTGCCACCATTGCCCTTCTTGTGCCTGGCATACGTTGGTCGGTGCCACCACTGGGCACCCTCCTGTGGGCCCGGGCCTGGAGGACCGGTCGTAGTGCTGCTTGTAGAGGAGGGGGCCACAGGGCCGCAGGGGTGGGTGGTGTGGGTGGCATGGTGGGTCCAGGCTGGGCCCACGTGGGCAACCTGTGTGGGGCTGCCAGGCCAGGCCCCGCCAGCCAGGAGTAGGGATCTTTGAGTTTGTTTATTTTCCAGTGATTCTTCATATGTTTCCAGCATGAAAGGCTTTAGTTTTATAGTAAAATTACTCCTCGTGGTGCCGAGACAAATGCCTGAAAATAGCTTATTTTACCTCAGGAATTTTGCCCTCTCCACTGCCAAGAAGTGGGGCCCCCGCTGACAGGGTGAGGCAGTAGGGCTCCCCATCGCCAGCTCGCATCCCAAACTGACGTTAAAACACCAGGGACTCCTTTGGCTGGTACCACAAATAGGACATGTGAAACCCTACATGAAAATATTTACTGGGTATTATAGTTAGTAAATTTCACATGAAAATACCAGCGTAGAAAGCCAGAGTGCCTGGATGGTTTGGTACTTGTTAAACTATCCCACTCCAGTCTTACACTAATCAGCTGTGAACTGCCACACACCTGTGTTTAAATCAGGGCTACCCTGCTCTCCTGCTGCCCGTTGTGGTCCTTTCTCCCACCCACTCTCATGGGTGTTTCTATGTACAAAAGATTTTTGCTGTATCAGAGCTGTGCTGACAATGATGTCTGCCCTGTACTGACTCCAGATGACTCCTCTGATTTCACTGTGTTCACTTTACAGCAATCAAAGACTTCTCCAGATTCTTCTGCCTTCTATGTGCTTATGTGCATCATGCACATGATCGAATGAAAGCAGAATTTGTGACCTGTATGCTTACAGAGATACAGATATGGAAGGTGTTCTATATGGTCACTAAGGAAAAATATCAATACATATGTAAAAAATTAAAAGGCATGCTCCTTGATACTTTTCTGTGTAAGGACTGATAACCTAACGTTATATTATGATACAGTAGTTGGAGACTTTTTTTCATCACAATGTGGATGTGTCTTTTAAAGTTCAAAACTTGTTGTCATCTCTATTTATCTTCAAGACTTTCAGACACTTTAAACTACAGTTTAAACTTTAAGTGACTTTTTCATTCATATGCTGACATCATTTTCCTTGGAATGATTTATATTTCAATAATAGCTTAAATTATGTTTTGCATTTTACACTTTGATGTCATGCAGGAGGTGTCATCACAAGATAAACTTTCACATCTGAGAGTCAATAAATTGTGCTTACGTAGTGTAATGAAAATATTGTAAATGACTATATAGAGTTATAGACAGTACAGATACACATATATTTAACAAAGGACTGTGTTTGATCATATGGTGTCATTAGCTTTGACACCATTGCGTGGTACCAGTTTACAGTGATATGAATCCTATAATACTATATCATGCTTTTATCCACTAAATAAAAACCTGCCCTATGTTTTATTACAAAGTAGGTGGCCTGGAGGAAAAATATATGTATTCTTTCCTTTTGGAATAAAATATGCATTTGGGCTTCTCATTTCATCTCCAATCTGTGTTATTCCTTAAAAATGCAGAACTGCCTGAAGTCCTCTTTAATATTTAATTCAACAACTTTTTAATCTGTCATTATGCTGTGATGAAGTAAGCATCAAGTGTCGCTGAAAAAGATTAAATTATACTTGGAAATAGGAATTGAAATGATTTAGGGTTGGAGGCTGAATATTTGCTTTGCACAAGTAATAATAGTAGGAGCTTGGGTGAAGCACAGGTTTGGATTTGGCTCTAATGCCTCTGCCGATACTCTCTCCCTGGTGGCTGCCCCTTGATTTACTCTGGCACTGCCAAGCTTTATTTGATTTAAATGGAGGTAGGAAGTGGAAATTCCACACTATAATACATTAATTACTCTTTGCTACTCCTTACACTGATTTTCTTTTTCTTTGTAAACATCATAAACTCTGATGCAGGCAACCCAATGGATAGTTGCTCCAAGCTACCCTATAATTTCTTGTTAACAAGCTTATCTTAAAACAGAAAAGCAGGAATAATTAATATCTACCTCTGGAAGAATGGATGATGTGTAACAGTGGAACACTTGTTCCTGTCCATTCATGAGGGATGCCCCCGTGTAATGAGGGGACTTGTGCCAACATCATCCAATTGCTTCACTTAGGCTTTTCTTTCTGAAGTTGCCTTTGAATTTCTCTGCCAGGTTCTGGAGAGACAGGGAAGAGCAATATCGCTTTGAAACTGTAGGGCCTTCAAAGACCCAGACTGAAAGCCTGCTTTATGTGAAGTCAAACCAGCAGTGCTTGTGGTCCCACTTCAGTCGTGATCTGTGCATGTCAGAAGCCACGTGCTGGGTCTGGCACTGCTGGGCATAACTCCTGTCTCTTGGGGAGCACTCTGCACCAAATGGGGTATGCAGGGTGGTGAGGCGTGGAGGGAGGAGAAAGGAGTTCTGCGGTGCCCCCAGCCTGGGCGACTGGTGAGGCTGGACATCTTGGCACCCTCTCATGTGACAACTGTTTCCAATCATATATAGAAAAGATAATTTTGGAATTGTGGTGAGTTTTCCAGGGAGCAATATCTTTTCAGCTTTAATTACGCCACTGCCTGATGGAAGAAAAGCTGTCTCAAAGCACAGCTTACTCTAAGGGTGAGAGATTGTAGGAGTATTATGGAAATTCCTTTAATGGCTACCTGTATTACAGTAATGTTATGTCTCCCCTACTGCAAGATTTAGTCCAGAGTTTTACATGCCTTCCCGTCCAGCTTGAGCAATAGGACCACATTATTTGTTTATAATTCTGGCAAAATCACCCTTTTTATATAGTGTATTGTGAAACAGAATCCATTCCCTCATATCCACTGCATTATTTATAATTATTCTCCCTTCTTTGTAGAAATGTGAATATCTATATAAATAATTGATTGCAATTATTAATTGGGGAACATGCAGTATTTTCATACAACTCATGTTATCTTCTGGTAGTTCCAAGTGCAGCAGCAGATCCACATCTTGAACACCAGGTTTCAGTCCCATTTGTGTTGCCAGGCACTGTTTCCCTGAACACACGAGAGACTCTTCCAGGCCCTCAGAGCCTTTCCAGCTTACACACCCCCAGAGGAGTGCTCCCATTCATAGAGCATGGCAGGGTTTCCTGCTGCTGCCAGCTCCCCTCTGTGTGCTGGCCCCTGTCTGGGCAGTGCTGGCAGTGGGGTACATGCCTGCTCCCCCCCCCCGGAGACTGTAGGTGCCCACAGGTGCTGATCTGGGCTTGTGCAGAGGTGAACTTTGTCTGACAGGGACAGAACTTTTTTTCCAGTCTAGAAAGATGTATAATGTACTGTCAGAGAACAAGCCTGATATGTGCTGCTGTAGAGCTAAGCACCTTTTAACCTCTTCAGACTGTAAATTCTGAGCAGTTGATATTTGAGTGTAATTCCTCTCAAACTGGCATTATTATTTGATTGCAATGAATTACCTTTTTAAAAAAAAATCATAAGTATAAATTCACTTGACTGATCCTGCAAATTATTTATGATGTAGTGTTTTGGTCTAGGATAACCTTTTAAAATAAATCAGTTTTTCAATAATAGTTCAATGTTTGCCCACCTAATGGTGTTCCCATTAAGATCTGCATTTGTCACCAACCTGCCTTTTCAGCTCGTGCAGGAGACAAGTTACCGCCCCTAAACCCACTATGCTTGTAGGGTAAAGTAAATGCATGTCTTTGTAGGAGAATAAATAAAAAGAGCAAGCTGAGTCAATAAGCGGGTTCAATTCATGCCTCTAGCAATGGCGGACAGCTCATTTTGTAGATGTGGGTGTTTTGTTTACATTTATAATGCAGCTTTATTTAATGCTGACAGATATAGCTTGTGGCAAATGATAGTCAGAATGTATGAGCAGTCATAATGCTTCTGTCTTCTTATAGTGTGCTGCTGAAAATAAGCAGTTCACCTCTGTTTTTATTGAGGAAAGGATATGAGACAGCTATAGCTTCGTGAGGCTATTTATTGAGTTGTTTTACTAGCTGTGAACATGCCGCTTTATAGCAGTTGTGAAAATGGACTTTGCTAGTGTGTGGGAAAGGAAATAACATTGCAGTATACAAGGGTAGTAAAAAAACCCTCTATAAATAATTTTTCAGACTGAAGAATATTCTCATTTAAACAGCTAGAGAGTCTGGTGATTTTTGCCAGATGCCAGCTTCTCCTGGGATGGTGTTGGGTTAACAATTGCTCTATCAAACACTGCTAGTATTTTAATGCAAAAAAAAAAAACAAACAAAAGAAATTTGGGTAAGTCCTTTCAAGCCGAGGAGTTCCAAAGCTCTGTAGAGGAAGTTTCATGTTGTCCTCGAGTTCTGACTGTTTACCAAACTATCAATATTTAATAGTGCGGTGTGATCTTTAGATCCTCAGGTCTGGAAAGAAAGAGTCTGCCTTGTTTGGCAGAGCTTGCAGAATGCAGGTTGAGTTTGGGCTTGGTGTGGTGACTTTCTGCCTTGCCTTGGTGTGCAGGCCATGCGTGGCCCCCGCCTGATGGATGCTGACATGCGGGATGATGTGAGTGAGTTCCCCCTCTGCTCTGTGCGTACTGTAAGGAACTGAGGATATGGCTGAGATCTCAGGTGACACTTTGCAAACAGTGTTTATCCCCAGGAGTTTGAGGCCAAGCTTGGTGAGACAAGCTGTGTTTCTGTTGCCAGGGCTCTCGTTTGGCATCGCCCATGGCCTGGGGGACCTGGGGAAGGAAGCAGTGGAATTTGCTGGGATATTCACCTCTCTCCACCCTGGCTTTCCCCAGCGCTGCTCTGGCACAGCAACTCTCCGAGGCCTCGGTTCACACATTCCTGCTCTCAGCTCCGTGCTCCCAAGGCAGTGGCATCTCCTGGGAGTAACAACGCTGTTGTGTGTTTGCCGGAGGAGCCGTGGTAGTGTCTGTGTTTACCTGATGCTGTTCGTAACCAGCCATGTTCAACTGCTACATTTATTTAGCTTGCGTTCTTCTGAATCTTAAATATGTAAAATGCAATATTAAGGATTAGGCAGGATCTGAGGAGTTCACTGCCTTTTCTGTTTTTATTCATGTGTTCAGCAGCAGCACTGAGGGGCACAAATCATTTTCATGTATGCAAAAATAATTTCGAAAATGGTATTAGTCTCAGCAGGTGAAGCCTTTTGTTTCTTCCATGTTTATGTACAAATTCCTAGGGAACACTAAATATTAAATTGAAATAACCCTCCCTTATTATTATACAGCCATGGATTCAATTTAACTCTGTTCAGATAAGGTTTTTCTGGACACATATTTGCAATTGCTTGTCCTGTAAATACAGTTCAGGCTGGAGAAAGTGGCTCATTCCTGCCTGCCTTTTCTGCAGGAAAGGCACTGCATTTCTGTGCTTTTGGATTTTTTGGATGTAGGCACTTTCCTTCTCGTTCTCATTATGTTTATGGATTACAAGAGTGCTGTAAGATGTCCTCCTTACCGCCTTACCTGGACAGAGAAATGGGTTAATCTCTCCACAGACTTATTCTTCTACTTCGCCACCTGTTTCCAAACCAGTTGCAAAAGGAAGAAAAATCCAGAGCTCAGCTTGAGCCTGAAGCCTGTGGGGCTGGTGAAGCCCAGACACCTATTGCACACAAGACTGAGGCTGAAAACACAGGGTAAAAATGAGAAAGAATTTGCTCTGTATGTTTTGTTGTAGCTCTTTAAATTGCATCACTACTGTTCATGTTTTATAGCCACCTGGGCTTCAGACATTTGGTGCATTGTATAATGCCTTCTTCTGGAGAGCACAAGGACTTTAAAACCTTTGCTCTCCTTCTCTGGCAAGGTACTCTGGAGAATCAGAGGTGAGACTGTAATCAGCCGAAATTTTACATTTTACTCTTTACACTAAGGAATTAGTCTCATTTTTATGAAAATAAATATATGGTCTAGCCTTCCTAATAAGACTGTCTCCACTGTGTTTAAGTAATAATCATTTATTGTTTAAATACAGTAGAGGCTGTAACAAAATGCTGTCAGGAGCCATCACACTCATTAACCTGCCAGCTAATTAGCCTCCTCCTGCCTGATTGCTGACAAGTTCTTCAATCTGAACCTATCGCTGTTGTGTCAGCTCTGAAGCACCAAGCAAAGTGGAGGAGGGCTCCATTAGATGTTTGCGAACAAAGTCTTTGCATTAAAGGTTTGTTTTCTGCACTCCAACAAATGTTACAGCATTAATATTCTCAGCTATAATTAAATTGGCAACTCTTAATTATGGTAATTAGTGCATTAACCATTTCTTTCCCAGTGTCACTCCCAGGCGAGGCTTAGGAATTCCAGATGAAAGCCGAGGTGATGCTGTGGAGCTGATGTGCTGGGGGGTCAGAGCCTCTCCTTCCCGAGGCTGCCAGTGTCTGCAGGGCAGAGTGCAGGAAGAGCAGGAGGAAAAGCCTAGGTCCACTGGCACAAAAAACCTTACACTTAAGAGTTATGGAAACACCTATGTAATTAGAACAAATGCAAATGTCCCCACCTAAGTGGACCGAGTTGTCAGACAGTGTTTTGCTCGGCTGCCACAGAAGCACAGCAGATTGCCCTTTCTGCAGTCTTCCAGGCTCTATCATCAGTTGCCCAAATTTTCTCTCTCAGAGAATTCAGGAAATGAGGTTTTTTAAGTCTCAGTTGGTTGCCTTAGAACTAGTGTTCACATGACAAAACACCAGTGCTGTAGGAGCAGATTGGCAGCAGGATGCCCATCCCCAGTGGCATAGAGAGTCACTGGAAGGACCTGACAGATGAAGGTACTAGTTCAGAAGATTGCCAGTTCATATCCATTGCCTTGTAGCACTGTGTTCAGAGGGAAACAGCTTGCTTTTGTTACTGAGGATGAGGACTGGCTTTACTGGTTCTTGGGGTTGGCTGGAGATAGGTGCCAATGTGGTTTTTGAGGCCTTAGTTCCTTGTGCTTTTTAGCTGAGACTCCTCAGGACTTTGTAGAGTGACCCAAGTACCAAAGTCTTACTCCCCTTCTGAAGAAACTAAGGTATGAAGAGAAATAGTTTATATGAAATCAAACTGCAATTTTAGCATAGGGTCAGGGCAGAGACCTATGTGACTGGGCTCAGTGCCCAGCCCAGTTCACCACCCCAGCTCCAGCTGTAACACTCCTCTCATATGTCTGGTATCCAGGTACAGTCGGGATTTCACCTGACATGAGCCTGGTTAATTCTTGTTCTGCTTTGCTGGCTGTGGTGGGAATGTTTTGGAAATCAAAGCAAGGTCAGTGCTAAACGCTAAACAGCCAGTGAGTAAAGGGATGATGCTCATCTGAGCTAAATTGGAGGCATAAAGATCAAATAAATGTAAGACCAGCTCCCAGCACTGAAAGTAAATTATCCCAGTGAGGCCAGGTGGGATGGTCTGAAGAACCTCAGTGCACCTGCAAATGATGCTGCACGTTTCTGTACATGAAAACTTGCCAGGCCAAAGCAAACATCTCTGCTTCAGTCTTGCTGGAGACAATCTTTCCAATCAGCCCTGAAACGTGTCTCCAAGTTTATCCCCTTATTTCAAGAAGACAAGCTCTGCCCTGATGTCTCTGGTGTAAGACAGCAGCTTTTCAGGGGTAGCAATTCTTGCTAGTTTCAAAAGGGGAAAAAGTGTTACCTTGATATTAGCTTTTTTTTTGTTGTTTTTCCCTAGCACGTAGTAATTCTGTATGTATATAGTAAAAAGGGAGATAACCCAAGGCAAGTTTAATTTCAGATTGGGTTTTTGCTTAATGTATTATTCATAGTATTATTTATATCATCACTTAGACATATCCCTGGCAATAAACTGAAAACTTAACTTTAACAATAATGGTCACCTCTATTTTGGGGGCGATGGTGGGCTGGCAGCTTTTGGCTCCACTTCATCACACTGCGAGGGGTTTAATAAGGGATCGGTGTGGGGGAGGGTATTTAATGAGGGGCTTGCAGGGAGGGTTGTTTTGCAGCTTCCCTCCCCCCAACATTTTTGCTGCATGACCTGGTTTTGCATTTTTCTGCATCTCTGTTCATCTAATTAGGATGTTCTAAAAAGACCTGGACCACTTATTGTACAGAACTGTAGCCTGTGGGTATTTAATAAGGAGCTTTCAGTGGTACATTTGCATCTTTTGCTTGGGGTCTGAATAGCGAATTACCTTAAAGATCATTAGAAGCGCTGCTGTATTGTTAAAATCAGGCCACGGTATTCTAATGACAGTTTAAAACTTGAGGCGTTCCCTGTAACACACTTCACCCCAGCATAATTGTGTGCTGCACGGGTGACCCCAGTAGAAACTGCTGATCTTCCCAGCCTCTTCCACCACACGCTGCTGCAGGCAGGTAGGTTTCCACCCAGACACCCAACCACCTCAGGAGTGCGGCAGCAACAGCAATAACAATGAGCCTTTTGCTTGTTGTGTGCGCTCAAGTGTGCGGCTGTTACACAGTACCACAGCCTTACAGGGGAGAGAAATGCCTTTTGAAGCCCATAAGCAGAAGGCTGATGATGCATCCCTCACCACCCAGCACCGCTCCCAGGCCCGGCTGGGCTCGCTCCCATGGCCGAGGGAGACTGTAGTTCAGCTGCAGGTTGGAGCCACCCACAGCAATGGGCACCGTTGGCCTTGGGCACTCTTTCATTTTCCCCAGGATTTGCATTGCCCTGCAATAATGGAGTGCTCCCAAAGCTGCTTCCACTGAGGAGCTGTGAGGGCTTTGAGAATGAGCAGGAGAAGCCAAGGCTTAGGAACAGCCCTTGGGGACCAGCACAGCTCAGCTGAGGCACTGAGCCTCTGGTGGACTGTTGGGCTTGTGTGCCCTGGCTAACCCTGGCTTCTCCCAGCTCTTCCTTCCAAAATGCAGCCCTCTCTCCATTAGCTCCCTTTAATTCATGTTTTCACTCTCCAGGACATACTGTGTGGAGCTGACAGGCTTTGTGGCTTCTCAGGTCTTATGACATCACTTGGAGAAGTTTCCCGTGGAGACTTTCAAATCACACTTGCCAACTGAATGAAAATGCCACCGAGTGCTTCTCCCACTCTTCATCACAACCTAGTTAATTGTAGGTACTGGTGTCTGTTAGCAGAGAAACATGTGCACTCCTTGGCATTTCCCAACTTTCTGGTTATTGTTTCCTGGCCACAAGAGCAACGGCAAGCCTCAGGTTTTGGGGGCCTGTGGCCAGGGTCTGATGGGGCCCATGCAAACAAGTGAGCCCCATGTTGTCTTTCCTTCAGCTTTGCTTGAGTGTTGCCAGGTCAAACGTTACAGGAACCAGAACCCCCTTTGTCCTGAGGCAGCTGCATTATCTGGAGCTGAGAGGGGCCTTGAGCCAAGCCTGAGCACTTGAATAAATAAATGCTGGTGAGGGAAGCTGGGTTCTGATGAAGTCCCATGCTGAGGAATTGTATGGAGAAATGAGATACCTGCCGGTGAGGCTGGTGCTTGGGCAGGTGAATGTTTTGAGATGGTTAAAACTGGCAGGAATAATCTGGTGATTTGGTGGAGGAGCTGTTTGCACAGAGAAGAATTTCTCTTTAAAAAATTCAGTGTAACCAGCATTATTTTTTTCCTCTGGGATCCCAGACAATGAATGCACAGGCCTGTTCATTAATATCAGTTGTCTTCTGCAGGGAGTATCCAGATTTGTCGTGCCAGGTTTTAAATTTTTAATGTATTACCAGTTCTTACACAGAGCAGGCCTTTTCTTTGTTCTTTTTTTATACTAATACTGTTTTGTATTCAGCCTTGCTCTTCTCTGATACATCTCTTCATATCCCTTATAAAAGCTCTCCCCTTATCACTGCCTGTTAGGTTTGACAAAGTCTGTCTTTGTGAGTTTCTCCAAATGTACACTTCCCATTTTCTTTTCAGAAGTGCTGGGTGATGTTTTGTGCCATAATTGCTACATGCAAATCCAAGACTGGTGCAGGACTTGAGGGAACTCTCATCTCCACAGGGACCGACAGTGTGTCCAGGCTGGAGGGGGACCAGGGGCCACCGTGGAGACCGGGGCTCTCACCTCCTCCACTCTGCCTTTGGTTTGCTAGCAAAGGGAGTCATGCCAGGCAGGGGAACAACTACATGAATTTTCCTAGCTTTTGTGCTTATGAGAAACTTCTGTTTCAGTTTTCTTCCCCTCTGAAAATGTTGCTGCTGCGTTTGCCAATGGCAGTGAAGTGCTTGCTGTGGGTGGGAGCAGGGAGGAGACTGATGGCTAAACGTGGCCATCGCTGGACCCTGTCTCTGCTGCCTGTTAGTGGCGTGGAAATTGCTGCACGTGTTGTGAAGAGCCCTCAGGCATGTTCAGGGGTGCAACGTGTGGAGTCAGACCAGACCAAGCGATTTGCATGACAAACTGTAACTCTTAAAAATCATTCTCGTAAACATAAATAATTAATCACATTATGGTTTTTATCGTCCTTTTCCTTCCTAGCAGTATTAATAAGTAGCTCATCTTCTAGCAGCACCTGTTAAGCCCAAAGCTGTCAGTCTTTATTTTCCCCAGGGAGCTTGAGAGAAATTTGTTATGCAATAATTTCTCTTTTACTTTGTGATGTGACTTCGGTGTGTTTGCTATTGATCTGTGTGTATATAGCGTGTGAAATTTGTCTCCTTTATGTGCTTGCTTTGTGTATGTGCTCCACCAGCCTGGGATGCTGTTGGAGTTATAAGTCACACTCTCTAAGTGCTGGCCATGGGAACAGCCACTCTGAGGGTCAGTTGTGGGGTTTGGTTTTGTGCCTCCACGGAGCTCAGCTGTGCTCCCACATCCCAACCCAGCAGTAGAGGAGGAGACCCTCTGAGACAGGCAAAGAGCATCAGCCCGTTGGGAAATTTGGCTCCCATTGCAAGTCATGATTTCTGGCAGTTATAAGTAAAAGAGTAGGTGGAGGTGTTGTGCAACACGTGTAGAGAGAGGCAATTCTCCAGGTTTTTACTGGCCGTTGTGGTTGTTCGAGATGCTGCCGGATGGTTACTAGCACAGTTGGATGAGGGCACCCTGACTGAGCTGTGGGCTGGAGCTGCCCAGTCCTCAGGGCTGGAGAGATATGCGGAGGCCATGCGACAGCCCCCAGTGGTTCCTTTGGGGAAGAACACCAGAATTTTGAGAATAGCCTTTATTTCCATTTGATTTCCTTTTTACAATGGATATGTGCTAAACAGTGTCTCCTCCCAGTGAGACCCATTTTGAGGGCCACCCAGCCGGAGGGTTTGGACCAGAACAAACCACTGCCCCTGCTCAGTCCTCTGTTGCCTGTGTCCTGGTGGGCAGCCTCACCTTGTACCCTCTGAAACAGCACAAGGTCTCTTGTTTCCTGGTGGTCTCAGCTGATGGTTAAGGGCCATGATGACTCTGTGGCAGGATATGGTGCAAGGGGCTGGGCAGCTCCATGTTCTGGCAGCCTGTGCCATACATGGCTGCGGAGCCCAGGGCTGCTCCCCGGGGCTGTCCAGCACCAGTTCCAGTGCTGGACTGTCCAGGAGAGGATGCTCATGCATGCCTGCGTGTGCATCTCCCTCCCATCAGGAGCACAGCTTACACTTGTCAGCTTGTGCACTGCTCAGGTCCGTTTGCCCTTTGGGGTCAGGTCTCTTTGCTCAGTCAGCTCTAGCTGTCCCCCACATCACTACCCACACCTTTCGGCTGCAGATGCCCTGCTCTGTTGGGTACCAGCCATGCCCATGGAATGGGGAAGATGCTGTGTGGGGCCATGGCTCTGTCTGCACTAGCTGTCTTTCTCCTCTTCCTCAGTTTACAGCCCTGAAATTCCAATTTAATACTCATGCAAAGAGGGATGCAATAAATCTTGTAGTCAGCATTAAATATTGTTTGTTTTAGCTGCCTTGCACTTCATGTTTCCCCTTTTAAGGGGAGAGCCATTACGAAAGGTTAGATTCACAGTTAGTGGCGCTTTAGCTCTCCCTTTTGAATCAGTGAGGTTGCCGTTTTATTGCTCTCTGACTTGCACTTCAGTGATGAGAGTAAACTAGCATCAGATTAAAGGTCAGCAAATCCCATCAAAGAGAGGAATATTAGGGGCACAGATAGTTGGAGAGGCAGCACACCACTGGGTATTGACAGGGTGATTCCAGGGTATCACTCAGCAGAATTATAGCTGCCCAGAGAGTCAGTACTGCTTTAATGAGCCTGTGTGAAGAGGAAGAGGGTGGATTTATGTAGTTCCTCATAATTTTCTGTAGAGACTGTTATTGCAGACATTCTGTAGAGTGTTCTGGTCTTTCATTTAATTCAAAGGTCCTGGAGCTTTTCCATCCAAAGATTCCTTTCTGTTAGCTCAAATCAAAGCTGACATCTCTGCCTTTACCACCTGAAGCACCCGTTCTGGGAAGGGCTTTTCCCTGGCAGGTTCGAAGTCCTCTGTGCTGGTAACCTAATCTGCAGGTCTGTGCTGGGGGCTCTCTGGCTCTGTATTTCACCTCTGGACAGGGAGCTAAAATGATCATTTCTGTTTCATTCTGAAACGGGCATTCGAAAAAGATGAGAATTTACAGTGTGTTCATCTGTGATTTCTGGGCTGGGAATCCTGCATAGTTTCTGTCCCTATCAGGTAAGTATTACCTTCAGTGCATGGTTTGCATGAATATATATGTGCTTTCTTTGTTTTCTTGAAATGCAATTAAATAAAATACAGACAGCATGGAGAAGAGATGTGCCTTGCACAGCCCCATCAAACCACAGCGAGGTACATAATGGTGTGTAAACCTCTGCAAGAAGAACACCATGAGAGACAACAAAGTCGGCAGCATTTATTTCTGCTCCTTCCTCTCCCTTTGTTGCCAGTATATCAAGCAGGAGATCTAATGTTTATGTTGGGCAATAACAAAAGAGTTCCAAACATTGTCCAAAACCAGTGCATTTTCTCTGAAAACAGCAGCTGGAGCTCTTCTCTCTGTACCTAGTTACATTGTAAGGCTCACTTGATATTTATACAGCTTTTGTTTACAGCTTGCTAAAACCAACAATTTATGAGCAACTTTACTGATCAGTTTAGAATCTGTTCAGTTTTATTACCCAGTGTAGATATCCATTTATGTGATTTATTGTTAGGAAATTCTACATGTATAAAACTTTGATCATATTTTTACATAAGTGTGTGTTTTAGCAATGCTAAAGCGGAGACCTCATTCGCCTGATTTACTGCTGGAGAGCAAGGCCATGCAGCCTGCATCCTTCTGCCCACCAGGGACCCACCACAGACTCCCACCTTTTGGGGACATAGGGCATATTGCAAGCCACATCACCTGTAGCCCCCAGGAGCAACCCCACTTTGCAAGGTCTTGGGGCTTTACTCATGACTGGAGCAACCTCATCTACTGAAAGATGTTCCTGCCCATGGCAGGTGCATTGAAACTAGATGATCTGC
>VWZX01005962.1:88421-108421 GCA_013399015.1 Galbula dea
AAAGCCTTCAACCTGCAGCTGCTGCAACTTGCCAAAGAGCTGTGTGTTTCACTGATGGCTGAGGAGTTCATCAGTTTTACTGTCCCCTGCCCCCAGGGACACCAGACCCTATTAGTTGTGCTGATCTGCTTCGTATAGTTCATAAGGAAAGGTCTGAATTAACACACAGCTTAATTCTTGTTAGAATCAGTTAATCAGCTTGTGGCTTTGCCATTCAAATGAATGATGTGCCTCACTCAGGGGCAAAATAAATGTTATATCCCCCCACACACACTTTGTCATTCCTCTGTGGGCTGTCTGCAGGCTTGCACGCTCTGGACTGGATGCTTTGGATGCGGGAGTGTTGCTTAAGATGAACACAATATGCCAACCCCTCTGTCACCAGCTCTGGAGATACGCGTTAGGGTTGCGTGCGAGACACCTTAGTGGCTTCGTCATTGTCCTTATCTGCTGAATTTCTTCCTCCTGTGCTTCAGGGTCTCTCACTGGCTCCTTCAGTCTCCAGTGCCGACAGCAGCTTCTGCATTTACACCTTGGGGAAAGCTTCCTGTCCTTTGTCAGATTTATGCAAGAGGCATTGGGGAGTTTGAATATTAATTTAAGTCTGGATGGATAGTGTCATTTTGGACAAAGCCCTTTAATCTTTGGCCTGTTCCTGGAAGTAAATGATGCAGAAATTGCAGCAATTGTACTGCATTATTCTGCTGTGGATTTTGGCTTGGCATCTCGCAGCATCAGGGGAGCAGAGTGGGACTGTTACTGGGATATAGGGAAGGTGGATGAGTTTCATAAGCGGAAAAGCAGCTGAGGAAAAACAGCTGGAACAGAACACAGGAAACATGGACTGAGAAATGGTCCAGAAGCAAAGAAAAGAAACAACAGTAGAAATCGTTCATAAGGAGAGAACAGGAGCTGGAATGGATTAAAACCAGAAGGTTGTTGAACATACTGGCACCAGAGCAGAGGAGAAGTAAGATAAACAGGAGGAACAGCTCACCGAAACAATGCTGTATTGGCAGCACCACACAGGCCAGATGTTGTGCAAGAGCAAGGACAGTGAGCCCAAGGGGAGTGAGGGAGCAAGGGACAGAGTGGTCCTGATGCAACTGTGGTGGGCTCAGGGCTTCCTTGGTTGGGGACCACCACCTCTCCTGCCACAGGGATCCCTGAGCATGGCATCACTCCCCCCAGCCACGTGCTCAGGCAGCAGCATGGGTGGCCGGAGCTGTGCCAGGGCTGTCCCCAACACATGTGTTCCAGCCCAGGGGTATGCCAGGACAATGCATGGTGTTGTCAAACTGTACTCATCTGTGGACCTTTGAACAGGCAGCAGAAATAATTTCAAGGGATGATGAGACATTTTTATTATTCCCATGAAATTACATGGAATTATAGCTTTAAATGAAGGCAACAGGTTTCAGATATGTATTTTAGAGCAAAATTAATGTTGTCCTTTCTTGACTCTGGAAGGTTGGCAAGTCAGGAGATCATCTCCTGCCATGCACGAGTTTTAGGACACTGAGGGTGAAATCTGTACAGGAGTGGCTGCTGTTCCTGGCCAGCAGAGAAAGCAGTATTGCTGGTGCTCAGCTGTCTCTGTGGCAGCTGTGGATGGTGCTGGCACGGATGGCACAGCCCATTCGGAGCCCGCACCACTGCGAGGAGCTGGGACAGACGCCGGCACCCTTGCAAATACACAGGTGCCAACAGCAGACCCCCCAGGACCCGCTCTACCCACAGCACGAATACCTGCTCTTAAACAGATTTAAAGAGGTTAATTGGGCTGGGAGGTACACGGTTGCATTACATCTCTAATGGAAATGTTGATTCAAGAAGCCATGGCTCTAGTGATTTTTGTACCACTGTAATTATTTTTAAACTTTCTTTCGGTGCTGTTGATAACAGCTTGGCACTGTGCCTGTGTGACCTGATTAAACTTACAAATTGTCAGCCTTGATCTATAGGACACAGAAGAGATTGCTGACTGAGCATGGCTTTGGAAATTCTTGATTTAAAACAAAAATTAGATTTAAAATGTCATTCCTAGCACCACAGTGCAAGAGCACTGGTGATTTTAAACATGTACTCAATATCATGGCATCGTGATAGCAACCAAATCCTTGCACAGCAAGAGGAAGTTTAATTCCTTCTTGTCTGTGCTCAATCCTTGAGTGATGCCGTGGAGTGAGGGGCTGCCCTGCAGAGAGTGGGGCAGCCCTGAGTGAGAGGCACCAGAGCCTGCACACCCTGCTCCCACAGTGGCCATTTGCCGGGTGATCCTCCCAGTCCTGTCTCCACCATTTCCCTTCTCTGATGTGAAATTTCAGCTCCACCTGTGTGGAGCCAGAGACCATGGGCACACATGGAAATGGCTGAGTCCATGGGATCTGTGCTGGTGCAAGCTGCAGCACCTCCATGCTTTTCACATAGTTAAGGAGAGAATGGCAAGTTTTCTGCAGGCATTTTAAACCAATGCTTGGACCTCAAAGGATGGATAGAATCCAGTGGTGCAAGTCTCCATAAGAGTAACGTGGTGCTTGGATCCGTTTGGAAGGAAATGAGAAGCAAATCAATTCTTCCCAAATAAATAATGCACTTATTTACCACATGGTCTTGCATCAAAGTGATATAATGTATAGGATAATGCTGGCTTTGTGTAGATTTAGCTGTGTTTTGGAACACAGCTCTGTACTTCTGCAAATACTCCTTTAATACTTTCAATGAAGTGTTTAAAAATTCTGCAGGGTCCTTTAAAAGCCTCGTGAAGATGTTGCTACTTTGTGTCAGAACTGAGAGAGTCCTGCAGTGCTGCCATTCCCCCACAGCACCTGGCTGGGCTGTGGTTCAGGGGATCTGACCTGCAGGAGGGTGCCCTTTGGGGTACCACTGCAGGGTCAGAGGAAGGGCCGTGGGCAGGTCTGGTCCCCTTGGCCCCGCGGACAGGAGGGCTGTGCAGAAGGGCTCCTCGCAGGCGTGCAGCGAGCGGGCAGTGGACGGGCAGATGCGAGAAATACTGACTGTGTTTTCTCTTGTTCTCTCTTTTCTGCCCAAGGTTTGAGCATCCGAGGAGCCCAGGAGGAAGACCCTCCCGATCCCCAGCTAATGAGACTAGACAATATGCTTCTGGCAGAAGGAGTCTCAGGTCCGGAGAAAGGTGGGGGATCGGCGGCAGCAGCTGCAGCCGCAGCAGCCTCTGGAGGGTCTTCAGATAACTCTATTGAACACTCAGATTACAGAGCCAAATTGACCCAGATCAGACAAATCTATCACACAGAGCTGGAGAAATATGAACAGGTCAGACATCAGCCTCTCAGTTGTACATGTACCTGCCGCTGCTCTCCTCTGCACCTCTGCTTGCCAGCGCCCGCTGCTGCCCAGCTCTGGACCACATCCCCTCCTCTCCTTCCCCACCCTTGTCCCCCATAAAGAACCCTGATGCTATGGGAGTCCCTTGGGCTTTGAGAAGCCACTCACTGGACCCAGGATGCATGTCTTGCATGCCTGAGTGTTTTCTGTTGTCTGTAACTGCATAAAAGTGATACCCAACCCTGTGCTTCTCCTCTTCTTTGGGCCAACCCAAAGAGGAGCAGAGTTGTCTTGTCACTTAGTGCTGCTTTCATGCCCTGTGGTGAAGCGTTGCAAGGCTGGTTCTGGTGAGTTGGGGAGCACAGGCAGGCGAGGGCTGTGCTGGTGATCTTGGCCCATGGGCTTCTGGAACAAGCAGTGGGAGGCTCTGGTGCAAGGCTCAGGCTCAGCCATGGTGTGTCAGCCATAGCAGGTTACAAGGGAGCAGGCAGTGAGGAGCCAGCACAGCGCCTGTCTTGGGCTTTGGGAGCAGCCACTACAGATAGGAAATAGGAAAATCCTGGTTCAAGTGGACACCAGCACTTGGTGTCCTTGTTAGGAGTGATGAGTGTGCTGCAGAGACTCATGGGTTTCCGTTCACTGCTGGGATCTGGTGACCCGCCACATTTGCCACACTGATGGCACCAGGAGTGTCTGCCACATGATGCTGGCTGGTGCTGGGTGCAATGTGGTTCCTGCCTGAGGGGTGGAGGACTGCACTGCCCTGGTTTCCCTATAATCTGTGGAGAGATTGCTGTGCCTCCTCTCTTTTCTGGTTTTGTAATGAACAATGGTATCAAAGGAGACAGGGGAGGGAAGAATGGCACAAGACCTCTGCCCCTTGCATACCTCAAGCGATGTCTTCATTTTCCCTTCCCAGAGGTGTCCTAATAAAGCTTGTAAAGCCTGAGCATAATCAGCTCAGTGAAGCTCATCAGCTAGTGGTTTCCTGAGCTGATCCGGGGAAGTCCTGCCCTTGCCCCCAGCCCATCCCAGCAAAGCATCAGGCTGTGCAGACTAAACCCACAGAACAGACATGGAAGCAGTGATAAAAACCACTTGAAAACACGAGGGTGAGGAGAAGAGCACGCTGTGCTCCTCTCTCCTTCCCCCAGCCCCTCTGTTCTGCCTTGACATGTGTCCCCTCCCTGCCTCTCCAGGACAGAGCAGGCAGGGCCTGGGTGCCTTCAGGACTCTATTTTAGAGTTTCTCTTTTTTGTGTGTGAAGACTGTGAAGACCCTCTGAAAAGTCTCTGGCTACATTGCTTTGCTTTCTTGTGCCACCAGAAACAAAGGTTGGTCAGTGACAGGCCACGCTGACAGAGGTGACAGGTGTCTGTGGTGGGTAGGAGCAGTGGGGTGGTGTGGAACCAGTGGAGCATGGAGGAGTGGGAGGACAGCACCCACTGGCATAGTCCACACAGCATCCTGCTGCAAATGCTGGCAGGACCAAGGCTGGTGTGAGGCTGGCATGGTTCAGGTGCTGGTGGCACAGTGCGGTTCAGGTGTTGGTGGCACAGCATGGTTCAGGTGCTGGTGGCACAACATGGTTCAGGTTCTGGGTGGCACAGTGCTGCTCAGATGCTAGTGGCAGTGCGCTTCAGGTGCTGTTGGCACAGCATGGTTCAGGTGCTGGTGGTACAGTATTTCAGGTGCCAGCAGCACTGCCTCATCTGTGCTGCATCTTTCACTGTGTTGCTCAAATGATGAACAAATAACCAAGCAAAAAATGACAGGGTCTTTGTGCAACCTTGTACTTGCACCCTCCAAGGATCCCAAATGTCCTTGTGAACCTTTGGGTTCCCCTTGCTCCGCAGGGCCCTGGTGTGCAGCCTGTGATGCTAAGCTGGGGATGGCCGTCGGATTAATGAGCACCAGCCAGCGGGAGCGTGTCTTATAAAACCTCAGGGACACAGGCTGGAGAGACATCTGGGGCCAGAGCAATGGCAGGTTGGTGCTTGCAGCCGTTTCCTGGCAAGAGTCCTTTGACTCTAATAAGTTTAATGATGTGGGGGAAGCAGGAGCGTTTTTAGCCCTGTAGCTCCATTTACTAAGGTTTCGGCTGAAATGTCACAGCCATCCGTCCACACCACGGGAAACTTTGGAGGATGCTCAAGTGCTGCTACAAGAAGGACAGAGAGGTGGAGCTGATCTGAAACATGCATGCTTCCCTGTGGATCTGACACCCAGCAACGTCTGCTCTGCAGAAATAGGATAATTTCCCCAGCCTTGCAGCAAACTGTCTCCTGCTGGTTTGTCTCAACACAGTGCCTATCTCCACAACTGAGAGCAGGCAGGATTGCGCATCTCTGCAGGTTCCTGGGAGGCAGGTGTCCTCCTGCAGCCAAGGAGCAGCTCAACCCCACCCTGGGCACCTACCCACGCTGGGGAGCAGCTTCTGCCATCTCTCTCCCATCTCAAGAGCTCCTGTGGTCCCACTGTAGCTGGCAGCAGGAAACAGAGTGGCTTCCTGGAGATGCTTTCCAGGCAGAGTTTGATCCTGATATTTGTTGCCAGTTAGGGGAATGCACTGGGGGAGAAAAGAAAAAAAAGACGGAGAGAGAAATGGAAAGTGTGTCACGCCATCACCGAACTCTCCCCTCGCCATGCGCCGGGAGAAATGGCCGCACACAGGCAGCTCCTTCCATAATTTACAGCTACTATAATAGAGATGACATATTGAAAGCTATCTTCTATAATTACACTGAAATACATTTTTTGCTGTAGGCAAAAGTACTGTAAGGGTCCCAGGCCTCCTGGAGCAGCTGGGAACCCGCTTCCTGAGTTCACAGATGTCTTCTGAATTCACCCCAAATTGGGGTGAAATGTGGCTGTTTGGAAGATACCAGCAGCCTCATGGAGCTCTGGCTGGCACCATGCCCCTGAAGACTGTTTTGGGCCATTTCCTCTCTTGCTCTTGCACTCGTCTGAGGAGTCTTGATGAAGCATTAAGGCTAGCAGGAACATCCTCGCTCCTACAAGGTTTCTGAGCAGGTTAACAAGGCCATCACTTATAACCTGACATTATTAATAATGTCTCAGGCACCAAGCAGAGGCCTGAAAAATAGTACTGGAAAAGGGATCAAGTAGCTCGGACACTATAAATAAACAAGAGAAAACAAGACAAAGCATCAGAGTCTTCTGAGCTTACTTCCACTCTGCTGCACTGAAGTAGCTCTGCAGATGGGAGGTGCTGGTGAAGATAAATTAAAACCAGGCTCTCTAAGTAGCTGTAACCAAATGAAGTCTCAGCAAGCAATGCAAGCAGATTCAGTGAACAATTTTTGCTTCTTGAAAGCAAGAAACTCACTTTAGTTTTGAAGCATCCAATTTTTTATACTATATTTGTGGAGAAATGTTTCTTAACAGCAAATACATCTGAAAAAATTTTTCAAGCAACAGTTGCCATTTTTATTGTACTTTAAAATTGAATTCCCCATATCTGCAAACAAGGAAGCACGTGGCAAGCTGTATTCCTGAAGTGTTCTTTCAGGAAAGATGCAGTCCCTGTGCAGTGAGGCCAGTAGGAGCATGCACCAGTGTCCAGCTGCCTGCCCTGCTCCGGCCAGGGGCTGCCATGCTTCCCTGGGGCCTCAGCGAGATGCTCTGCCAGGTCTATGTTCACACAGGCCAAAGCTTTGAGGTGGGAGCAGGAGAACCAGGTGATCTAGCACAACTTCTGCTCTCCCTGACCAAGAGGAAGGTTGCCAGGGGTGCTCAGGGCAGGGTCCCTATCGCTTCGGCATGGTGAGAGGGGACGGTGGCTGGTCACCTTCACGAGCTTTGCTGACAGAAATGTCAGAATAGAAAGAAAGAAAACGTGCAAATGGAAGCAAGGATGAGGTGTGTTGCAAATCCTTCAGCTGGAGCTCAGAAGGTCTTGAGAAAGGCACGGAGTGGTGGCTGGTGAGAGGAGCTGTTGCACCCTTGCTGGTGTGGAGCAGAGTGAGCTGGTGCAACCTCGGTGGTGGCAGGCAAAGGGCATCGCACCGAGGCTCAGCCGGAGCACTGCCTCCAAACGGGTGCTGCAAGGATGTAAATTAGCCCGTAATTTACTTTCAGTAGTGTAAAGAAAAAAAAATCACTTTGCCTGAAGTGTATGCATCTTTCTTAAGGGTGTACCCAGATTTTAATTATCTAAATGTAAATACTTAACGAATTTTACTTAGAGTAATGAGCTAAAGTGCACACTACATAAATGAGATGTTCTAATTAATCATGTATGAACTACTGGTTTAAAGAAAAGCTATGTGAATTCTGCAAATGTTGGGCTATTGCCAAATTGCTAATCAGCATTTGCATTCATAGATGGCTTCACTTAATAAGTTGTGAGACGTTCAGCAAATGTTTTAGGAAATTATGAGTTTTTAGATGCATAAACTTTTCACTTTTAACTCTTTCCCTTGCACAGTCTATTGAAAGCAGGAGAATCCCTGAAAATGTAGTTGTTGGACAAATGACATAGATATCTTTTACTGCGCTTTTAGAGGAAAAAGGGGAGCTAGAGTCAAACAGCTACATAACGTATGGGGTCTGGATGAGACAGTTGCAGTATTTCCACTGTGTGACTTACTGGTTACTGAGCATCGTGCTCATCTTCCATTACATTAGATGCACAAGAGTGAAATCCCGTGGCCTTACTTGGCCATGGTCGCAGCCCAGCAGGATGTTACGATGGCTGCCTCTTGTGCAGCCGACGCTCAGACCTCCCACAGGCACGTCAGCCTTGCATACATCCACCTTGTCTGATAAGGGTTTGGGGAACAGAGAGCCGTTTGCCTTGCACTGCCCATGGACCAGCACCCAGCCCCTCCCCTGTTCCCAGGGCTCTGTCAGGGTAGTGGTAATTTAGTGCGCAAATGTGCTTGTATACCAGGCTGGCTCCTGGGAAAGGATTAGCTCTGTGGCCACCATACAACTCTGCCTAGCAGACAGCAGTCCCAGGGTTTGTTTTCGAAAGAGAGAAGGCAGACATAAATCAGCAGAGTTCGTGGCAGCTCCAAGCCAGTGTGGGGAAAGCTGGGATGCCAGCGTGACAGCCGCTTGGTCCTGCTGAGGCTCATATCAGGCAGTGTCTGTTGATGATGCAGCCTGGAGGAATTTACATCATCGTGTCCATTCACCTGCGTAGTCTGGGACTAGTAACTGATGTCTCCTCACGCTTTCCCTCCTTTGGTGCCTTGGGCCAGGCTTGGGCGCAGCTTCATTGAAATCTACCCCCTGAGAGGACACACATGGTGCCTCAGAAAGGTCTAGAGCTGCTCACCCACTTCAGGGTGTTAGCCCTGCCTGCTGCCTGCCTGGGGCTCAGTGGGCTGCAGGACAGACAGCCCTTCCGGGTTTTTGCTCACTTGGCTGCTGAGTGTGTGCTGATCCTTGCTCGCATCCTCCTCCTGCTTGCAGCCATTACACATCTTGACCCTAACCTATGTCCACCACAGTCTGACTGGAGACACGGGGACATTGAGAGGGATAAGTGTGGAAGGAGCTGTGCTGTAGTTGCTCAGCTCCCTTGGCTGCCCCAGGATGGTCCAAGGTCTCACAGACAGGGTGTGTGTGATGTGTTCCTGCGTGTGTGCAGAGGGGCCGGGGCTGCGTGAGGGTCCCCCAGTTCCTCCTTGGCACTGCCTTCTCCTCAACAGCCAGGCTTGAGCTTATGTCCTTGTGTGGTGGCACAGAACAGTTTCTAAGACTCTCCTTTCTTTGCAGGCATGTAATGAATTTACCACACATGTGATGAACCTTCTCAGAGAACAGAGCCGGACACGTCCCATTTCTCCCAAGGAGATTGAAAGGATGGTGGGCATCATTCATCGAAAATTCAGCTCCATCCAGATGCAACTCAAACAAAGTACTTGTGAAGCAGTAATGATTTTAAGATCAAGGTTCCTCGATGCCAGGTAAGCAGAGGCGAGTGTCCCTGGCACTTTCTGGGGGAAAGGGGCAATTGCTGGGCAGCCCAGGGACAGCTTGGCCCTGTTGGGACCTGCATCCCCACGTGAGCAGAGACCTACTGGGAGAGGCTGCTCTGCCCTAACAAAACCTCAGGGCCCTTGCCCTTCACCCAACAGCCACTGTGAAAGAGGGAGCTCCTGCACAGAGCTTCTATAAACACTGATGCCTTTTCTATGTGTTTTAGTGCAAAGGCCAAGCTTGTTTACCCGATGCTTGCTTGTTTACCCTGCTCGTAGGGGAGTCACACAAGATTTGCACAAAGGGCTTTTTGTCACCCCAGTAGTTGTTTAAATGGCTGCTGGTACCAATGTCTCGTAGCATAAGGCCAGCCTTGCAGAACACTGACCCTCTAATGGAAGAGCTAAGTTCTCTGTGAAGAATGTGCCCATGGGCTGCGGCTGATGCTCGGTTAGCAGCTGCCTGCGCCCGAGGTGGGGAGGGTGACAGTGCTTCCAAAAGCCAGATCTGCTGGCTCATCTCCCAACAAGCTGTTTCCTGACTGGGGCATGGGAGGAGGCAGCACCTTCCAAACTGCTCACAGCCAGCAAGTGCATCCCTCAGTCCAAAGCAGGCTGCTGGTTCTGCAGACTGCAGGACTAGGGCAGGGATCGTTCTCCTGTACTCAGCACTGTTGAGGCCACTTGTCAAATACTGGGTTCAGTTTTGGGCCCCTCACTCCAAGAAAGGCATTGAGGTGCTAGAGTGTGTCCAAAGAAGGGCAACAAAGCTGGTGAAGGGTCTACAGCATAAGTCTTGTGAGGAGCAGCTGAGGGAACCGAGGTTGTTTAACCTGAGGAAAAGGAGTCTCAGGGGTGACCTTCTTGCTTTCTACAACTCCCTGAAAGGAGGCTGGAGTGGCATGAGAGTTGATCTCTTCTCCCAAGGAACAATTGATAGGAGAAGAGGAAATGGCCTCAAGTTGTGCCAGGGTAGGTTTAGTTTGGATGTTAGGAAAAATGTTTTCTCTGTAAGGGTTGTTAAGGCCTGGAACAGTCTTCCTGATGGGGTCACCATCATTGGAAGGGTTTAAAAGATGTGTAGATGGGGTGCTGAGAGACATGGTTTAGTGATGACCTAGCAGTGCTGGGTTAACAGTTGGATTTGGTGGTCTTTAAGGTCTCTTCCAAGGGAAATAATTCTATGATTCTATTCTATGAAGCAGGCAGATGGGGATTTGGAGGGGTTTATAGGCACAGTCAGCTTAGCGTGGAAGACCTGATGAGGTAGGATGTGAAGCCCCAGCCTTTTTGCTGGCAGAACCTGGCAGAACCTGCTGGCAGCTGGCAGAACCCAACCGAGCCAGCAGGAACAGCCGGCACCAGGCAGAGCCTCCCTACAGCAGCCAGCTCCTACTTCACACCTGGAAGCTGTGAGGAGCAAAACAAGAGCAGAATCCTGTTATTAACAAGGAGGTCACTGGCAGGTGTGGAAATTAGGGTAATTACAGCCAGTCGGAGGAAATGTCTGTGGAGAGCACCAGGAACTGTAAAGGTAGAGCTGCAGATGCATGGTTTAAAGTGATTTCTTTAAAAAGGAGGAAGGTAAATAAGGCAAAATGAGCGGAAGCACAGTAATGAGATAAACATAGCTCTAGGGAGAGAGCCTGCCTGCTCCAGGATACAGTGTAGTTAGCAGCATCGTGATACTGCTGGAAGAGAGCGCTGGGGATTGCGCGGCTGCCGGCTGGCCTCGGGCACAGGCAGTTTGATTGCAACCAGCCCTGAGGGGAAGGGAGCTCTGAAAGAAATGTTTAACCGGCGCTTTTGAGAGGATGTTCTGGGGAGGAGAGCAGCCGATGTCGGGTGGAGGGAAAGCACCGCAGCTGTGTGGGTGTTGCCGCTGTAGCCTGTGCGTCGATGCTCAGCCGTGGCCTGGCTGCTTGCCCTGCCAGAGGGGCTCTGTGCTTTCCTGGCCAGCTCTGCCTCGTGGCTGGACCAGCTGGAGCATGTGCCAGGCACTATGCTCTGTAAAGGCTTTGCTGTGAGGCTGCACACCTTGGTACCTGCCCTACACGGCGGGCAAGAACCTGGGCCCTGCTCAGTGCTTGGCAGGAGGGTGGACAGATGGGTCTCCCTCGCAAAGCCCTGAAAGCCACTTGCTCACGGAAGCCAATTAGCTCAATGAGTGCTATGTAAGGACACAGCAGTGAGGCCACCCCGTCCTTTTCCACTGTGCTAACCCCAGATGCCTGTGCAGAAGCCCCAGCTAACCTGTGCTAAAGGGAATGAAGTTTGTTAGCCTGCTGTCAGCACAGAGTGGTTTAACAGCTGGGAGGTTTAGGTTGGGTTGTGTACTTGGGTGGGAGGTGCTGCAGGCCCTGCCTCACCTTTCACTTTGTTGTGTTTTCTGCCACAGCACAGAAATGTGGCCTGTGTACTTTATGGATGGAACCCCAAGTGGAGGTGGATGGCATGAAGCCAGAAGCAGAGTCCAGACCTCTGCATTGTGGATGTAGGATGCAGGGGTTGCAGCACAACATCCCCTTGGCCCGGCACCAGGGCAGAGCCCAGTCCCATGGGAGGGATGGGCTGAAGAGATCAGGGTGCTGAGCACTGTTGTTGTGTTGCTGTGTGCTGCAGCACAAGTATGCAAAACAAGGGTCACTTCCAGCCCAGCTGACCCTGCTAGAGTCCTGTTTGCCTCTGGAAGAGCAGATGTGGTTTTCTTGTCTTGTTTCAGACGGAAAAGGCGTAACTTCAGTAAACAAGCCACGGAAATCTTGAATGAGTATTTTTACTCCCACCTCAGTAACCCCTACCCTAGTGAAGAAGCCAAAGAAGAGCTGGCAAAGAAATGCAGCATCACAGTATCGCAGGTAAGCAGCAGGTGTGAGTGGGTCCTTGTCCCTGCCCCTCTGGGCAGTGCCTTGACCTATTAAGTTTCCTCACAAAGCTCCTTTTATCCCTCTGGGCTCTGGGATGTGCTTCCAATGGGAGTTTGTGATAAGGAGCAGGTTCCTGCCCAATGCACCTTTGTAATCTCTTCAGATTTGCATTGTTGACCATGATAAAGTTCATCAGGGTGATGGAACATGACTAAGCTCTGCAGGAAAGGCAGCGTGCCTGTGGAGCTGGGGTAAAGAGAGTGTGCATGCAAAGGTGAAGATGGAAATAAAATGGCTATAAGGTTGGCACCCTGCTTTATGTCAGCCTTCTCTCAGTGCAGTCAGTAGGATTCCTTGCTGAGCCTTACTGTCTGTTATGAATTCGTTACAGCTCACCATTATTTCAGGGGAAGGCCAGTTTATTGACAAACATCTAATCTATCTCTATAGATCAGAATTTCTTTGATTGCTTGAAGTTGTTTTTCTAAGCTAGTCAGAAATTCAGCCTCTTGATATACTGAAGTGCCACGAGTGGTTTCTCTGTAGCAAAAACATATTAGGCAGATTTCTGCCTTTTATCACACATAACAGATGTTACTGTGAAGTTAATGCAAGAAAACCAGCATCTCCCTCATCAGAAATGTGCACTGTCGTTGGCTACAGCTGCTTTCTGTACAGGCCAAAGTATATTTACAGCTCTGGACTGGTGTCTTGCAGCAGTGTTCAGGTTGATGACACTGCTCCACTGAGGTTCCCTTCACCTTCCCTTCAGAGAACTTTAAAAGCAAAACACTGCATTTCTTGTGGCCAGTACATTTGAGAGAAAACCAAATTATCCCTACAGCAAGTCTGGCTTAAACAGCTTGGAAAAGGTTGCTCTTGGGTGTCAGGGAAAGCTCACCAGGAGTTTCCAAGTTCTCCAGCCACCTTGTTGCCCAGTGCCAGGGCTGGTATGCCTTCTCCTCCCAGCTCCATCAGCTCTGCTTATCAATATTTCAGGTCCTTTAGAGGAACAATGCCTGCGGCAAATATGTTAACTATTAATGATTGCAGGCTGCAGTATTGGCATTACCAGCGATACAACCTTTAGCTTTATAATTAAGACCTGAGTTGAGATTTACTTTATAGGTCTTCCTTGAATGCATGAAAAATTCAGGCACTTTACTGGACACTTCCAAATGAAAGGCAGCCCAGCTTTCCCAAACTTGGTATTACTTAGTTGGCTTTGAGTGCACCGTCAGTACAAACTCAGCAAAGAACATCAGGGGCCAGTGGAGGCATGTGTGTGCCTTGCTATCTTCTTGCTCATCCTCAGCATACAGCATGTGCTGCACTCCGAGTGGGGTGAGAGAGAGAGCCCGTGCCCAGTGCCAGGGGAAGGTAAGAGATGGAGATGGGGACAGTTTCTGCCAGCCTATTTACAAGTGCTTGAGGTGATGGGCAGGAGATTTTTGGGGGAAATTTGGCACCAAACTCATTGTCTGTCACAATGCTGCTTCGTTACTGTTAGCATCACACAAGCAACTGCAGTCCCAGCAGGTATAGGGCAGCTGTGGTGGCCCTGGGCAGCTCTTCCATGCCCACAGGCAGCCCTGTGGGCACCTGGAATCAGCCAGACAGCCTGAGAGCACACAAGTACCTAGGCACCTTTGTCTGCAGCCCTACACCTTATTGCTGGTTTCAGTCTTCTTGGCTTAAGATGCTTTATAGCAATTTGTCCAGTAAGTGGTGTCCAAAAATCTCACCACCTGAGCTGAGGCAGCCTGCTTTTCAGTGAGGAGTGGTAAAGCCATCACCACTGACTTGGAGAGACTAAAAGTTCTTCTGCTCTGCTGGCAAAATGTAATTGGGAGAGATTACATGGCAAAGAGCACCACAGACCTGCTGAAGAGATGTTTTCTGCCCACTCAGCAGGCAGTGGATTGTGCCTGGCAGAGAAGGAGTTAGTGATCCCACAGAGTGGACAGATAAAAAGCTAGATCTAGATAAGGCTGAAGTGGCTGAAGGAAATGAGATGGAACATTTGAGAAGCTATAACTGATTGCTTCTAGTGCTAATAGATCTGATTTCTTTCTTAATTGGTTGTTTGATAAGATATAATGTATATGTTGTAGAATGAAATAAAAGGCAGGCAGATGGTCCAAAAATGTAGCAGCAGCAGTGAGCCTGTGACATGAATATAGGTTTGTCTCTTTAATATTTGATAGAAGCATGAATTAGTTGTTTCTTGAATCCATTAGGAAGCCTGAGTGAGCGATGGGAGTAGCTGCATTGCGTCCTCTGTAGCTCTGCATGCAGCATCCTGAGTTTTGCAGGGTGACATGCTCCAGCCTGGAGCGAGGGCAGTGCTGACCACACAGCCTGGGCTCTAACTGCTGGAGGTGCAGGTTTGGGGCCATGGCTGGGGATTCACTTTGGCAAGATATTATAAACAATGAGGAAAAGCTCCAGATGATGGGAAAGCCTGAAAACAGGGCAATGTATCATCTGTTGGGAGAGGAGCATGTATGTGAGAGAGGGAGTGCCTGTGATCAGCTGGCTGCTTAAGTTCCTGATAGATCTGCTGTCACAGCTAGAAAATGTGAATACTATGGATCTCCTAATCTGATTTCCAAAGGCACTTCCAAAGGCTGCACGGTAGGACTGCAGGGTTAGTTGGTACCTACTAGGTCAAACTGGGCTGGAGTTGTCTTTCCTTGTGCTGAAAAAATGTATATATTTTGGAGGCCATCTAGCAGAAAAGCTCTGAGCAAGCAGTGTGAAATAGCCAGTGCACACAGCTCTGGTGGCTGGCAGCAGAAGTCAGAGGATGCAGTCCAGAAATCAGGGGTGAATTGAGCAGTCATTTAAAATACTGGCAGGAGTAGCATCACATGGGATAAGCAATGGCATCCAAGCGAGTGACTGAGCTACACCTTGCACAGGGCTCTTAGGAGAAATCTCTGAGCACACATATTTCCAGCCTTGACCAGGAGTCCCTCAGACATAGCCATGCCCAGCACCATGCCCTATTTTCCCCCCATGCTATGGAGACCCCAGAGGTGCAAAGAGCTGGAAAATGAAGGAAAAAAAAATGGAAAAAATAATGTTGAGATGGTTTTCCAGACTCCTGGAGGTTGTGGTTCATGTTTGACAAAGAAGCTTAGTCCTTTTTCTGGCTGAACTAGTCTTCCTCTGTAGCCTCTCCTAACAGTGATCCAAGGTGTTTCTTTCTTGTACTGTCAGTGCCTTGTAAATGCTGGGGGCAGATTCATGGCAGAACATTTTCTCCCTCAAACGCTTAATTAGTGAGTGTTTTGGGTCATCCTCCCCCCAGATTAAGCAGCTCACTGGAAATCTTGCTGCCATAGCACTTTACTGAGCTGCAAAGAAAATTGTCTCCCAGAGTCATTTAGTTGCAGATGGGAGATAGATGGTTTCAGTTTTGATATTGGTGTTTAAAATAATATGTAGAGAAGGTTTTTCAAGAAAAGCATAAAGACAAACTATTTATTAAGATGAACACCTCACACAATTTCATTTTTAAGAGTATGGAAGAGGTAATTCTAGGGAAAAAATGTCCTTAACAGAGAACATCGTCGGCTGTAATTTAGAGCTACCCGATCAGCACGTGTTTGAAGGAGATAAACTGTATCATCTGTTCTCCCCTTACCATGGCTGCAAGGCTGATGTTTTATACTTTTGCAGATGAGCCTCTTTCAGGGTGTCATGAACAGCTATCAGTCTATCATATGGGCTATAGAGAGGGCAGAGTCATTGCTGAAAGCGTGTCAGTGGATTACAGCAATAACATTTTTCACTGCTTCAAACAAAAGAAGGATGTGGTTGACAAGGGAATATATTCCAAATTCTTTTAAAAGAAAGAATGCAGAAGCTGGTTTTCAACACCCCTCCTGCCACTGCTTCTTCTGAGCCTGAGTCTGTTTCTGCAAGCAGATGGACAGGGAGAGCTGTGGATGCATAGACTCTTAGCCCTGGACATCAGATGGAACGCCAAGTTAAAAAAAAAATGCAACCTTAATTAAATAGTTTCTAGAGGTAAAATCATAGTGCAGATGATGTACCATAATTGTGCCACCCTGATTTTCAAAATTTTCTGGTTTGTGCCATTTGATTAGATGTGGAACATAAACTGTGTGCCATAAAAAACTTGGAAACACAATGGAAGATTTCCTGTGATCCATAAATAGGTAGTTCAGTACTTTCAGCCACGATGCTCTTGTGTCAGCTGCGTCTTCTGCAAAACGAGCACTGATTTATCCCATGACATCAGCCATGTGCTGAGACACAAGGCAGGCCTGCCCCATCCCAAATCCCACATTAGGCATCGTGATGGTTTAAGTAATAATTTATTGTCTCTTTATTTAACATTGCAATTAACATGATAAATAAGAGCAACAGTATTGTTTGAAATGTAATATACAATTAGGCCCAATTAATTAATTGGCCTTCAATGATCGGGGGAGAAAGATGTTCATTGTTTTTTTATGTGAAGAGATAGTTTGTTTTAATGAAAAATGTGTCGTGAAGCAGCTCATGATGGAGACAACTTTCATATTTAGGATGAGCGTGGGGCTGGGTGAGGAACATCTCCTCCTGGTCCTCATGGTGACCAGGGGCAGCCCAGCACCAGTGCTTCAGCAATTCTCAGAATGGTGCCAGTGCCAGCAGCGAGGACAGGGTGAGGGGTGCTCTGGGTGTGCAGGACAAGCTGGAGGCAGCCAGTGCAGCCCCACAGGAGAAATGCCAGGGAGGTGGTTCCAGCCAAAGTTCTGTCTGGCGCAGCCTCTGTCCAAGCCCTGGCCCCATCCAGCCATCCATATCAGCCGTGCACGCCTGGCTGGAGCCCCTGGGCATCCCTGGGCCACAGCACGTTCTGTGGCAGCCTCTGGCTGGTGTGCTGCAAGGGAGAGCAAAGACTCCTTCATCTGAGAGGCAAAGGGTCCTGGGGAGTGATGGTGTCACCCCAGAGGGATGCTGTGGTCCCTGGGGGCAGCAGTGCTGAGCTCTGCCAGCGCACGGGGCACGCGCTTTCATCTCAGAAATAGTTGAACGTTTCTGGAGATTCATTTAGCTGTGGAATGCGGGTTAAACATAACGTACGATCGCTGCTCCTCTCATTGCTTCCAATTAAACCTTGCTTGTTAGTTTAACCTCTAGGTAATCCCATCAAACAATTGATGTCAAGGAAACACTGCCCACAGTGGCTCTGGATGAGTGGCCATTAATTTTAATTGCCTTGATATTAAAGATTAAGAAGTATTGGGACTAGCAGAATGGAAACGATCTGATGTCAAGCAAATCCACTCGTTGAGGCTTCCCCAGGCTGCTGGTGATATTAAAATTTTACTGTGAGAATTAAATAAACCTTTATTAGTGATGGCTGTTGTTTGATTGGTCCAGGGGCGTGCATAAACAGAGGGGTCTCGCACACATCCGTGGACAATACAGTTGATGTACAGAGATTCCTCAATTATGAAACTGTTAATAAAGCATAATCTGATTGTCCACAATAATTATTTGCTAGGTTTCATTAATGTATTATTGCTTCTCTGACTGACAAGGTAATATTAAGTGCAATATATAGAATACGGTGGAGTATTATCCAGAGAACAGAATGTATAAGGTACTTTTTGTATTACTGTTAAAAGCTAGAGGCTTTTCCTTAATTGTGTTTAAACAAAAGCTATAGCTATGTAAAATACAGCAGGATTGTCTCCTCCCTGCAGCAGGGTGCCTTATTGGGTGCTGTGATGTGGGTGATGTACTGGATGCTGTGGTGTGATGGAGTACAGGGGGTGAGAGGTGCTCATCCCTCACAGCAGAGTGCAGCTGTGGGGTGCAGGGACCCCAAGGGAGTGTAGGACATCAGCCCCTGCCTCACCTCACTCCAGGTGCTGGGTCCCTCGCTGCAGAGATGGCTGATAACCACTTGTGTTATTACTGGTCCCTTCCCCTTTACCTCTGTGTTGTTGCAAATGCTTTTTTTGTCTCGGCAGCATTGGCCATTGGCCATTGTCCATGTTACAAACTGGCTTCCTTATTTAGGAGCTCTGTTACAGCAGCTGAAGTTAAACAAAGCCACAGAGAAAGATTGTATGAACTTTTCTGAGCAGCTCCAGCCGTGACCTCTGCATGGGTTAATAGTCAGTGCCCTGTGAGCCATCTTGGCTTCAGTACAGTATCTTCAAAGGGAGATGACAAAGTGACTTTTCAGCCATTATTGATTTATATGATTCCTTTCATTTTCAGCCGACCAAACACGATTCTATGAGTGGGCTGCCAAGGTTGTTCCAGCCCAAAAATAAAGAACAATTGCTCTCACTGCCTGCTTGCCCTCACTCAACTGGACCTTGGTCCTCTTCAGCAGCTTTCAGGGTCTTGCACTGATTTTTGTTGACAAATGGCTCATAGAAGTAGGAGACAATGGTGTACAAAATGCTACAGCAATCTCCAGGATACGTGTCATCATCAAAGAGTCTCCCCTTGTCCATCAGTTTGCCAGCAGAGAAGCAGAGCAAGATCATGCTCATATTCATAGTAATATTTAACTGATCCTTGGTACTGGTCAGTTAAGTGGAGTACCAAGCAGATATGGGTTGGGGGCTGGGGCATGTGCATTTGCTGGACCAAACTCAACATCTCAAAGGGCTCATGCTTTGCCAGGTCAACCACTTTGTGACCTTCACCCTTCCCACCTCTCTCCACTGCAGGTGTCCAACTGGTTTGGCAATAAGAGAATCAGGTACAAGAAGAACATTGGGAAGTTCCAGGAAGAAGCCAATCTCTATGCGGCAAAGACGGCTGTGACCGCAGCGCACGCCGTGGCCGCAGCTGTCCAGAACAACCAGACAAACTCTCCCACCACACCAAACTCTGGTACGTACCCGGCTCGGGCAGTCAAGCATCCTGAAGGGCTGTCCATAAAGGATGACCCTCAGTGGCTCCCTAGAGAGTTTGGTCAGCCTGAGAAGGCTGCAGCTCTCTAGCAGACTTACTTGTGGCACAGGGAGTGGTCCCAAACCCATGGACCTCCAGGCTGGACCATGACAAGGGGTGAGCACTGCTATAGGTAGTCCCAGTGGCTTTGACGGCAAAGTTCCTGAAGCCTTGTGGGGGAACAGAGCGGGGACCACGTAATTCCCACATGGTAATGTCTGCCTGGCTTGGCCTTCTGGCAGCTTCTTTGTTTCTGTAGGTATTTAAAGCTTTTTTTCATTCAATGAAAATAATATACAATGAGGCAGAGCGCCAAGTCTGGTTTTGTAGAACTGTTAAATTTATTGTCAAGATAAGAACAAAATAGAGGAATATTTTAGCATGCACTAATTAAAATTTAAATTCTGTGTTGCTTGAAATGGAGTTGATATTATAAATAGAAATCTAAGGATACAACTTTTATTTTGGAGTTACTCTACCACACGTTCTTCTGCAGTATTTAAAAATGGTCTCACTAGTGTGCTGTTGACATTTTGCAAATCGAAGCATTAAATTAGCAGGGGACTTTGTAAAGAGGCAGTTGCTTTTTTGGGCTCCAGAGGCAAAGGTTTCCACAAAGCACAGATGTGTTGGCGATGTTTACAGTGAGGTTTTGCTGCGATTTAGTTGTAGACAACTGTTAAAGGATGTAAAGATCCATGGGAGAAAAAAAAAAGACAAAAAACTTTAAAGAAAAGAAAGTAAAGAAAAAGGTTCCTCCTCTGATGATAATCAATCGGGTAATTAGGAATGGCCAGCCATTTCCTTTGGAAGGAGTTATTAAGCACAGACTCAAAATGAGTTTTTCTGTGAGTGTTTGGTGATAGCATCTCACGATGAAGCGATCCACTGGAGGAAAGCTCTCGACATGAAAACCTGGTGTTGTACAGGCTGCTCT
>VWZX01005962.1:113421-193421 GCA_013399015.1 Galbula dea
GTCTCCTTCTGTATTTCGACACCGGAGTAGTTTGTTCTTAGGAGATGAAGACACTTGCTGCTGATCTCTGTGAAAGCCAGACCCGGGGTTTTACAGTACGAGCTAGGTGCTGCACACGCCTGCCAGGGTTTGTTACCTCCTCTTGGCAGCAAACCACAAACAAACAAAAGGAAAAAAAAAAAAAAGCAAAGGAAAAAAGCACCATCATATGGAGTGTTGTACATAGTGTAGCAAAAGAGTATTTATACATCTCACCAATCAAACACAGCTTTATTACCTCATGCGAACTCATACAAACCAATAGACTTTCAACATGTTCTGTAGCTTAGAGTGCTCACTTACTACCTCTGAACGATACTCACGCTGTAGTTTGTCTCTTTCTTATCTTTTTGCATCTTGTAATTAACTCTTTGTTTCCCCATGAAATGTAATGTACATTGTAATCTTTTAAAAGAATCAGGGTTGCTGTTGGCAACTTTTAAAGAAGCGGAAGTGGAAACATGGGGTTTTAGGTTTAACACAAAACAGTGAAACTGTTGTAAATACTGAGAAACATTTTGAATGTTCTTCATCTTGTTACTAATCCACGCAAAAACCAACAACTAATTGTAATGCATACAGACTTCAGTATTCAGTACTGTATATTTCCCCCTGTGTAACAGGGGGCCCTTTCTTTCTCTCTTTTGTATTGTATGCGATTCTGAAACTGATTGAGTCATGAAAATAATTTGTGGCAGTGATTCTAATGTATTAAACCGTTTCGTGTTACTTTCTAACTGGATTACACCCTGGATTGAAAAGTCTTCCTCGTGGTAGTTATATGTAGTTTCAAACATGAATAAACTTTTTGCTTTCATGATCAAACCTTGATGTAATTTCTTCCTGCTCAGTTGAAGTCAGACCTAGGAGATGCGTAGGCTACCAGAAGTGCAAGCTGTCACGAAGCAGGAGCTGAGCATTTCTTTAAAGATCAGTAGGTCATTGTGCACTCTTGCCTGGAGGAGACTGGAAATCCTGGGAGAGGTGCATCCTGGCAGGAACAGCAGCAGCAGCAGTGTTGCAGGGCAGGGATATGCTCCCACCAGCCCCTGCCTCTGCTTCCACCCTGCTCTGCTCAAGAGCAAAAATTCAAGTGGAGGCAAAGGAAGGGGTCAGTCCTTTAGATGAGTTTAAAACCCATCATCTCATTCACTCATAATTACCATCTTTATTTAACATTAACTTTGGAACGACAACCTCAGCTAGCAAGTGTAATGTGATTATAAACATATTTTTCTTTATTAAAAAAACTTTTTTGGAAGGACGTATATATATAAATGCTAATTTTAAATCTTTTTAATAAAGTAAAGGTCAATAACAGGTAATAGCCTATTTACCATATCTCAAGGAAATTGACTCACAGGAAATCAAATTAACGTTAATCACTTGCAGCAAATGGTCTTTGATAAATTTAACTACTCACTACTTGGGTTAGTGTAGCTAGGCAGGAGGAGGGCTAGTGCTTACTACTACCAGCCTGTGCCAGGCTGCAGCCTTGGCCAGGCTGGATCCTCCACCTGTCACATTTCCTTCCCAGTCAGCTCTTCAAGCCTTTAGGTATTGTTTTGGTGGCTAAACAATTATTTGCATGATTCAATTAGCTTGTGGGTCAGCTTTTCTTATCAACAATACTTGCTTCAGGTGATTTTGTAAAATACCTTTGTTTACCTGCTCTCAGCCCCAGGACAACACTCTTCTCCCTCTGCATCCCACGTGCCCTCATGCACCACTCACTGCTTCTGCTTCTGTTTATGGAGCAGGCACAACTTCTCCATCAGTTTTAGAACTGAACATTGCCTTTTTCACTACAGGTGGTGCATTTAAGTAAATAACTAGATGTGCATTGCAAAGCCTTCATTATCAGTTAACGAGAGTTGGGGCAGATGGGGACCATGGACTTCTGAAGACTTCCATGTGTGGAGGACAAAGCACCGAACGATTTGCATTTGCTAATGGAGCTCCCCAAGTCCACATGCTCGGTGTTTATTCTCCAGCTCAATGGAAACAGTATTTTAAATGTAAAGTGTGTCAGTGGAGGCGTAGGCAGCGTAATGAACACACAGACGTCCCTCATCTTGATCACATCTCCGCTGGCCACAGGCAAGGACCTGTCACACACTGAGGAGGTTCATAGGAAGGCCATCAACAACCTTTGGGCCGCACTTGCATGCCCCACGCCCGCTGGGCATCATTAGTGTGCTGCTTTACAGCATTAAGGCTTTGGGTCCCTTTGAATTACAAGTGCAATTTGGCCTTTCCTTACATTGGAGAACAGCCACGTGGTTCCATGGCAAATAATAAACATCTTGTCCTTGAGGCTTGATCACACATCAGAAAGGTTTACTGCAAGCACCAGTATTAGGATCATGCTCTTGATGGTATTGTGTTTCGCCCAGTAGCTAAGCTCAAAGGGCCGTCAGAACCTCACGCAGGAACAGCGACTCGTGCAAGGATCTCTCCTACACGCACACACCCGAGATTGGGCGTGTCCCTCCTGGCCATGTGGGACCTCTGCTGCAGCATCACATGCCCATCTTGGAGTGGGGAGGAGACCTTCAGCCCTCCCACCTGTGGGACTACTTAGTGGTGTGATCCTGATTCCCCACAGCCAGGCTTGACCTGTTGGTGCATGTGAGTGTCACTGCAACCGGAGCTGCTGCAGTCCTGTGCCCCACTAAGCCCTGTGCCTTGTGGCCGTGGCTTCTTCCAGCCTTGGGAGGTGCCAGCCCAGAGGCCCACACAGAGCACAGCAGGAGCCGGTGGATTTTCAATGGGTCCCAGGAATCACCATTTCCTGTGCCTGGCACTATCCTGATGAAGGTAACCACCACCATCATCACTGTGCTGTTCATCATGGGGCTGTGGCAGGCACAGGGGTATCTGGAGGAGGGACCTGCAGTGCTCCCCTGGGCACGGCTCAAAACAACCACTTTTGGGACCAGCCTCAGCATCATCTGACCTGCTGTGCCATTGGGCCAGGGGACCATGCATAGCCACTGCACTAAGGACCTGCTGATGTCTGGGGTGTCCCGCTGGAGGGGCTGTGGGAAGTCCCACAGCCAGGGAGAGGTGATACCTGGCACCCTGACAGATGCATCGAAGTTTGTGACTTGCAGAGTTATGGGAACAACCCTGCAGCCTTCTCACACCCCGTGAAGAAAAGCAAACCTTCATGTGCCAAAAGTGAAGCAGGTGATGGTCTCTCCCAGGTGTTCAGCCCCCAAGCTCACAATTCCCTGCCTATCTGGCCTTGGCTGCAAGTAGGGATCCTCAGCCCAAGGAAGGGAAGAGTTGAGGAGATTGCAACATTCCAGCATGGCAAAATCCATCGGTGCTCCATGGGACTGGTGCAACGGGGCCAGCTCTGCTGCTGATATGAACTTGGCATCAAGTGTGCTAGGCTGAAGGACACAGTGCTATCTTGTAGCAATGTCTTTTGCAAAGACCACACGCAAGCTGGATGTAAGATGCTGATGCCAATATCTGTGCCATGTATTTTTAGTGTGATAATAATAACTCTGAGTAACTGAAGATGTTTCCAGTTTGTGTTAATAAAATACATCTTTTTAAAGAATGGAAATCTTCAAAGATTGGCAAATTTTATTTTATTTCATTAGCTTTAATGTCACTGCCATATGGACTGTGAAGAAAAGTGAACCATTAGATCAGAGGGACTGAGTTATCAGCATGACACAGAACGCACTGATACAATTGTTAAGGATAAGTCCTGGGAGTGATTTATTGCGTGCATTGTATTAGCCACAGAGGAGTTATGATATGCTCCCCATTCCTGTATCATATTAGGATTTTATTAGTCTAATATGACACGGTAATATAATATATGATTAGAATTCCCATCCAGTTATCCTTCCCTTGCTGGCAGAGAGCAGGAGAAGATTTTGAGCACAGTAGCTCCCTGACTATCATGACCACTGTGGAGATGTCACAGCTGCTAAATTGGTCTCTGTGCTTCCAGGTGGGACATGAGTGTTGCTCACTCCTACAGGCACATTGGGCACCTGGGGCAGCTGCTGTGCCACCAGATTGGTTTTCCTCATGCACCTGAAATGTGAAGCCACTTGCTTCTTTCTGCAAGGGGTGACAGTGGGAAGGATGGTGCCAGCATTTAAAATCTTTGCTGACAGCCACGCCGCAGGTGCTGGGCTGCGTCCGAGCAGTACCTGGGAAATGAGCTGTGACAAGCCAGAGCAAATCTGCTGCAAGCATCAGCCCTGCTGAGGTGTCCTGCAGCACTGGTGAAGCCCGTCTGCCCATGTCCCCTCGGGCTTGGCATGACGATGAGCGTAGATCAGGCTAATAGGGAGCCAGTGCCGAGAGAAGTGGGTGCAGGCTGAGACTGTAGGGTAAACATGGGAGGTGCTGGTGTAGCTGCACATACCATGAAATGGCAGCTGGCATGTTCCTGATGCCCTTGCTAAGGCCATGTGGGTGACCATGTCATGTTTAGCACAGCCCAAAAGCCCCAGGGTGCTGCCCTCTGCTACACACACACACAGTTCTTTTGGGGGGCGATGGAGCAGCATCTGAATCAGTAGGGAACAGCCCTGGGCCAGCTCTCTGTGGCAGGCATGGGCTGGTCCGGGTCCCTAGGGGCAGAGCCACTTGGCCAAGGGATGAAGGTTTGGGGTCATCCCTCCCACACTCACCCATTGCCCCTGCCCTGGGCTGGACACCTTGGGGTGTCAGCCAGCAAATGGACATTTCGCAATGCTGGCTGCTTGTGGCTGGGGCAGACATCTCCAGATGGGCTCAGCCTCATAGCCCCAAGCCCTCCTGCACCTGGGGGTTTGTGGGGCCCAGCTCGCCTCTCTACATCCTCTGCTTTCCGGCAGGATAGGCTGGATGTGGGCACCATATTCCCCAGTGTCATAAAGGCACTGTACATCCTGGAGTCAGAGGTGAAGCCAGGGACTGTGCTATCAGTTTAGCTCAGCCTCTGGCAGCAGGACACGCTGGCATGACACACTAATTGCTTTGCCTCATCACAGGATCTCCCTTGCCCCCACATCTGTCCCTGCGTGACTCTACCCACGGGAAACTCTACTTTCCCAACAAATCCTGAAGACAAACTTTTCTTCAAAGTTCCCCTGGCATCCCCTGTCCATTTGTTGCCAAATCCCCCGTTTCACCTGTGAACAGGCTCTGAAGCAAATGCTGTTTGTAGCCTCGTTCTTGCCTCTAGCAGCAGCAGCAGGAAAAAAATTTCAAGCTTATCAGTGTGCTACTAGGTGATAAATCCCAAAATCTATATCAAAGCCTATTTGATCATCTTCCTGTCACTGATATAATAAAAGGGATTAATTTATTGAAGACTGCCAAAACCCTCATGTGGCAACAAATTTAAGGATCTTGTTTACATAGGCTAATTAAAACCAATTAATTTCATTTATATCTGTGGCTACTAACGTGGGTGCAGTTATGCATGCAGGGGTGTCATGGTGTGTGTACATGGCACATGTTGTTGTGCCCTGCTTATGTGACCCCCTTCTCCTGGGGTGAGGGGTGGCTTCCCTTGGGGGGCGCTGGGGACCTGTGGGCATCCCTGAGGAGCACATCTTTGGGCCAATGCCTCTGTGGTGAAGAAGGGGTCTCTCTCCTCCTCCTCCTCCCACTGCCCAGCATGCTCAGCTCTCTGGGGGTGGCACTGGGAGAAGGGGGATGTCTGGAGAGGCTTGGGGGTGGTGCCCCCTCACTGCAGCTCCAGTGCAGGTCTCTGGGGGTCTGTTCCCCACTGGAGTGGAGGCTACCTATCCAGCCGCTGGCCCAATGAAAGCTGCCACTGAGGTAATGGTGCAGCAGAAGAGAACAGACCCAAAGGGGACCAGGCACCCCTGGGCTCTGGCCCCAGCACCTCCAGCCCTGCCAAGATCGGGTGTTCCTCCAGCACCACCATAGCTCCTCATGGCCTCATGCTGAGGAGTGGAGAGCTTGGTACCAGGGCCTGCTGCTCTCTGCCAGCAGTGTCTGCAGAAGGCACGTGGCTGCCTCTCATCCCTCGCTGCTGAGAGCCTGGGCGAGGCTTTGGGAGAGCACACCAGGCTGTTGCTCATGGTACAGGATCACCAATTAATGCTATCTATTAGGATCATAAAAGGCTGCAATTTTTGTGGTAAAATTCAACATAGGAAGCATGGGTCATTAAGTATGGAAATCCAGAATTTTATTAGCAATCTGCTAGATCTGAACTGACGCCAATTAAACAAAAAAGATATCATTTATAAAAAGGCAGAGTTCAAGTTGTATTAAATATGAAATGCAATTTTCTACTGGTTGTGATTTATTACTGCTGGTACATTGTTCAAAGAAGCATGTTATATTTCAATAGAGAAATATTGTTTATTCATTAATATTTTAAAACTTGCTTATTGCTGTGTATGACTCTCCTGCAGAATGAAACTTATGATTTAAAACATGAATTAATAAACACATTTGAAAGTGTTAGACAGTATCATAACCGCTCATTTTTCATTGTACTGAGAGCGTATTAAACTTTTACAATTCTCTGTGTACTGTTATTTTCCAAATAAAGGTATGGACTCTAAATTACTAATTTCAGGTAAAGATGAGAGAAAGCAATAACATATGTTGGGAATCAGTCACTGCGTCATGCTAATACAGGCTCAGTACTTTTGTTGTTACATTATTCATAAATCCTCTGCTTATAGCTGTGTCCCCCAAAGAGGGTTCCTGGGTGCCCAGAGCAGTTCTTCCTTGGCAGCCACTGAGGGCTCCAGGTACAACAACAGCACAGCAATGAGTTGTGCTCTTAATGCAAGGCAGCGTTTGATAGAGGCTGACATCCTAAATGAGGCCGAAAATATTTTATACAAAACATGATAAACCAATAATGAGCTCAGAGGCCTCAGGTTATCTTGGTTATTACCTGCACCCAACACTTGAATCAGCAGCATTAAGGGGTCCAGACCCCATACGCAGATACCTCTGAACTCATTAGTCCCGAGTACTTTATACAGGCTCACCTATCAGTTGCTTGATTTAAACTAACCTTTTTTGTATCTTAAAATCTCTCCTGCTGCAGCCTCGCTGTATTACCATAACAATAACCAGTATTTCAATTTTAAGAACTCATTTTTCCTCAAATAGAAAGTGCCAATCAATTTAAAGAGCAGAAGATGCACGCTGAAGAAGCAGGCAGGGCATGTGCTCTGGGTGTCTCACCCTCCTGCTCCCAGCCCTTTGTGGCCAGGAAGCCCTTTCCCAGCACTTCATGCTCTCCCGTCACTGGCCACCGTGGCTCGACTCGGTGGCATGCACCAAGCAGGGAGGATTTACCTTCAGACCTTTCCTCACGTGGGTGAGGGGTGGCAGCAATTGAACGGGGTGGGAAGCTGACGTTTGGAGAACTTCCCCAGCTGCTGGAGGTGGAATGCCAATAGCAGTGCATCCCGTGTGAGCAACAGCAAACCTCTGCCCCGGCCTTTCCCCTCAGAAGTGGCAGCACAGGCTGAGCAGTCGCCGGGGGGTGCTGGATGAGTCCCCAGGACAGCCAGCACCCAGCAGCAGTGGCTCCCCATCAGCTCAGTCGGAGCCGATCTCTGAGTGCTGCAGCCTGGCCCATTCACAGCAGCTCCAACTCCCAGGGGTTCTGCGGGGGGTCCAGGCGGAATGCCGGTGATGGAGGAAGCCTGGGGGCCGTGGTGAGGGCTGGGCAACCCATGTGCTCCACACCTCACCTGATTGGTAGTGGGTGGTGGAGAGTGGCTGTTTGTAGGGTGGCAGCCCTCACACCTGACAGTTAATGTAAATTAACTATTCGCCTCTTCGTTGGGCAAAGTGAATTGGCAAACCTTATTACTGCAAGCCAGTCAATTAATTAAAGTTCAGTGCTTAATCAAGTTCCAGTGGTCATACACGGGGCGCAGGGATTTCTCTCTCCTCAGCACCGTGCTCAGAGGTTAAATGAGGAGCACACAGAAAGGGCAGCAGGGCTGAGCCAGCCACACTCTGCTGCCACATTGCTCCTCAAATTAGCCACCACCTTATCCCCAGTGGCCCCAAGGCCATAAGCTGGTCCCTCCGGGCAGCACCAGGGCATCTAGCAGGCTCTGTGGTGTTCTCCAGACCAGTGTCTTTGCCCTGCCAATTCTGGCTGCTCACAGTGCTAGGGTGACACTGTGAGGAGAGGCAGACACCACTGGGCACTGTGAGGTCAGGGGTGTGGGAGGCATCAGTGCCAGCTCTGGAGCCCCTGGCCATCCCAGCTCTTGCCAGAGCAGGGCATGCAGGAGGGTGTACTTGGAAACCCATTTTCCCCCACCATGGCTCAGAAGACAAAGAGCTGCAATAAAAGTTGCTCCTGGTGCAGGAGAAACAGCTGCAGGATGAGGAGGGCTGGTCTCTGTGGGGCACAGAACTGGAGAGGATGGGGATGGTGGGCACAGGCTGCCTGAGGTGGAGAAAGGAGGAGATACTGCAGGCCCCCAGCAGAAAAATGTCTTTCAAATAAGCCTGACTGTGTGTTTTAGTAACTCTCCAGACCATCCATAACTTGGAAGGAGATGCTGTCCAGCACACACGGGCAGCAGATTCAATTAGGTTTCTCTCTCCCCCGAACGTGGCATGAGAAGCAATCTCTCTTTTTTGAAGAATGTAATAACAGAGTGCAATGGAAATGCGTCAGAGAGACTCAGAGAACAGGATCCCTGCCTTAAATCTTGAAAAGCAGTCAAGAAAAATATGTTGTTTACCTGAATTTGTTTTTCATAAGGTCTCCCAGAGGATTAATAAACTAACCTTTTGGCTGTGAACACCTGGTCCTACACACCATCAATAACCCAAGCTTCACCCACTGCATTAATACACACTTAGTGCAGAGAGGCAAATTTCAGGAACCTAAAAGAAGGTACCAAAAGGACTCTACTTGTGACAAAGAGGTCATCCAGGGTCTCTGCCCACCTGAGGGTTTGTCCAGCTCCAGAACCGAGTGAGCTGGTTTAGGATTCCCTGAATCTGACCTCACGGCCATGCTGCAGTGCCCCACTGCCCAGTGGCTGCTACAGGTACAACTATCAAGGACTGAAAGGACATGTTAGATGCAAAATATTTTTACAACAAATAATTAAGGCTGGATAACATGTTTCTTCTTTACAAGCTCTGTCATTCTTTGTTGTGGTTTGAAGTTCAATGGTGAAACGCCCTGCCCTCTGGGGCTGGCTAGAGAAAGGACAGTGGAAACAAGACCACACTGTCAAATGGTGGAAACGCCCCGTGCAGAAGTGCTGTAGGGCACTGAGTTTGCAGTGACCTTGTGGTGAGAAGAAGAGCCCATTTCTGTGCAGGTCAGAGAGATCTCAATAGCAGACAGCTGAGCAGAGCCCAAGGCAGGTGCCTGGGATGGCTGTCAGAGGCAGCAGGCTCCTGCTCATGTCCTCATTTCAGGTCACATCCTCACTGGTTTCTGGGGTGCCAATGCCAGGCAGAGGTGCTAGGCTGACCCTGCCCATTCCAGCAAGGTCCCAGGTACCACCTCTCACCAAAGGTTCCAGCCATGGCCCTAAGCGGGAGGCTGGAACTTCCCAACCAAATGGGACTGGAGCAGGGACCATTGCCATAGGCTGGAAGAGTCCTTGGGCAGCCACTGGCATGGCTCTGTATTTGTGGGGGGGATGTTAGAAGAGCAAAGTGCCCCACCAGCAGCCCACTGATAGCCACACGCTGCCACTGAGTGAGGCTGCAGGCTCGAGCCTGGCATCCCTTAATTGATTGATAGGCTAGGACTGTCAGCACTTAAAGAGATAATTCAATTTATAAAATCCTATTAAGTAGTGAAAGATTTTTTGATTGTTGAATTGTTTCCTCTGTTATGCAACTTATTTTGGTCCCTCTCACTTGGAAATCTTCTTCCCAATTGCAAGAGGACTTTCAATGGACTTGCTCCTCATTGCTGGTTGATGCTTAGGTGCCTAGAGCATGGGCACGTGTGGGACCTGGGCAGTGAGGGCAAAGGTGGTGCCCCAAGTCCATGATGTCCCCACATTCTGTGGCATCCCAGTGTCCCACAGCATCCTGACATGCAAGATCATCCCTGTGGCTATCCTGCAAATCTTGTCTTGGGCACAGGCAGGGGCTCCAGCACTCCAAGCCCCCCAAACCTGCCCCTGTCCCAAAGGTGTCACTGTGCAAGAGCAGCACTGTGATCCTGCCACCCTGAGTGACCTCCTGGGACACCAAGCCTGGGCACAGGTAGGAAGCGCCTGGGTTACCATATAGCAGCTGAACTTTCTTTTCTCTTTCTAGTGTGTGCTCTTTGTTTCCATCCACCACCCCCACGCTGATGCAAACTCCTCTCTTCGGTTTGTTTCCATAGAAATCCTCAGCTGTAAATCCTTAAGTAACTTTTTTTTATTTATAGTGTGCTATTAATGTCCTTTCAAGCTGAGGACTCCAGGAAATGAAATAATAGAAAAGGCACCACTTTGAAATGCATCCAGGCATTTATTGTTGGTAAGTGAAAAAGTAACATGAGCATTTAAAGAAAGTATTGGCAGATAAATTGGGTTTTAAAGAAAATATAATTGGATATAATTTCTGCTTCATTCAGTTAGATATTTATTGTTTTATTGACTTATTTTCTTTTATTTATAATAAGGAGCTTAAGCTGAAATTTAATTTTGTTGATATAACTATATGTTTTCATGGAAAATTTGGCATTTAAAAATGTTACCTAAGAAGATAGTGCCTTTGATAAAAGCAAGAAGCTTTTGCAAGGGTTTGGTTTAGACATTTCCAGTCTCAGTAAATATGAAGTACTGTATATAATCATCATTATCATAACAATTAGCATTATTCTAATTGATGGGCAGGGCTAATGGCAATGCATCCACGTGGAAAATCAGTGCTTGCTGCATATTTGAGTTCTTCCCACAGTTTTTGCTGAGATACACAGAATTTGAGCTTCTCCTTGGGACAGCCCCCACCCCAGCAGCAGGCTGCCAAGCCTCTGTCCCTTTTGGGATGAAGTTGAAGCCTTGTCCCCACATTAGGCTGAGGACAGAGGTCTTATTTTCTTAACAGTCAGCCAGACTGAATTGGCAGCACTTTCCATTAATCTTCATGGAGAGGCTCAGCCATCAGGAGATGTCACCAGGAGGCTGCTGTGCCACTGCTGCTGATGGGACACACTCTTGGGGTCTCAGTGGCCAGGGGCACGTGGCAGTGGCCTCACAGAATCATATTGGGCTCCCAGCAGTGCCACATGAACTGTCTGCCCATGTCTGTCCGTGTCTGCCCATGTCTGCTCATGTCTACTTGTGTCTGTCTGTGTCTGCCCATGCCTGCCTGGCCACACGAGGGGTCTGCTCTGGGCAGTACTACATTTAACACACCAAATTCTGGACGCAGGGTGTCGAGGGACCTGTGGAACAGCTTGGAGCTGGGAAGTGTCAGCTGTTGGGGGTCCCTGTTTTCCAAAGCCAGGCATGTGACGGGGTGTCCCCAGTGCTTTCAGGCATTTCCACAACTTCTGTGCAGGTCTGTCATTTTCACCTGCCAGATCTTCCTAGCAGCCTGAGCAACGGGCACCATGTCCCACCTGTGCCTGTCCGGCTGGACACATCCATGTTTTTTCCCTGGGTGTACCAAACAGGTGTTAGCCGATGTTACCCTCACTGGGGTGGCAGCACCCAAGCACCACGATGCTCTTCTGCACAGCAAACACAGCTGTTTCCGTGGCAACACGTTTTCCAAACTCTCCTCCAGTGTCTAGCTCCCCTGGTCACACTCAGGCCTGCACCAGACATGGGGATCTCCTGCTCTTCTCCCCAGGAGCTGCAGGAGGATGGGGACATTGGTACTTGCTGGAGCTTCTGCCCTGACACTGCTGCCTGGGTGCTCCTGGACTGGGCCCTTCAGGGATCAGGAGGACTTGCTGGTTTTTGGGTGCTGCTCTCCCCATGGGATACAGCAGCACTGTTGACCCTCTGGTGAGCAAAGAGCTGTGTTTTTTCCAGGGGGTCCCAAAGCCATCAGGGAGAGCTCAAGCCCCTTCCTCTGCCCTCCTGAGCCCCTCTGACAGGATGACCAGGCACCATGCCAACACTGGGAATCTTTTCACCATGTGAACACTTGGTCATTAGGACTGAGAACAGCCCAACTCATAACAGGGATGCTGCCAAATGACCTCCAGATGGTAATGGCTTCTGGATTCAAACCAGTGCTCTAGAGGTGAAGGGCTGTGTGCTCCATTACCAACCCCCTGAGTCACCCAGTCCCCCTGAAGTATGTCATGCACACTTCAAACCGTTCTGTTTTTATAGGCAGATTTAACTGCTGCACATAACAGCTTATATCAACAACATGCGAAAAAAATGTCCTACGAAGAACAGGCCTGAAATGGTAAATATTTAACAGGTCCTTTCTGTCCTTTCCTTACATGTATTAAAATAATTACTTTAACAAAGAGTACTTTGTTCCCCTGTGTTTGAGCCACGACGGTGTCTGGCGCAACAGTGCAGCTGTAATTCAGTCTCAGGGTTTTGCTGGCATTTATACATGCTGCTTTGAGCTGCTCTCCCAGTTTATAGTGTCAGCAGAACATCTTGATTGAATTACAGCCTTGTATTCAGTTAGGAGCCATGTATTATTCTAGATGCAGTTGAGTTGTAGGTATCTGTTTTTGCTTATTTGGGGAGATAGACCCTCAGGAAAATGAGGAGACCAGATGTGGGATGGGTGCTCCAGGCCCTGGTGCCATGCAGCAGAGAACCCTGATGTGCCCTGCCCACAGCTGCTCCAGGCAGGCAGGTGGGTGGCAGCTCACTCTGGCTGCAGGACAGCAATGGTGAGCTCCTGCCCACTGCCCCAGCTGTGCCTGGTGCCTTGCACTGTCTGGGCATGTGGGACTTGGTGGCACTGCCTGATGTCCTTGGCAACACTGCATGGTGTCCTCAATGGCACTTCCTGGTTCCTATCTCTGGTCCCACCTCCCAAATCTATCTGCTTGTGGCAGGCTCTGAAAATAAGTGTCAAACAGGTTTTTTCAGCAGCCTACCATGTGCATTTATTTTCCTTCAGCCATCCAAGGGCCCTTCTGAGCTGAGTACTGGAGCCACAGCAGCACATGTAAAGAGGGTTTGGTGGGCAAGTCCAGCTATGGGGCTGGGCTGTGCCCACCCACAGCAGACAACCACTGGGCACGTGGCAGGCATGGAGACTGGCCTTGAAGAGCGAGCAGCACCTTTAATGTCCCTGGAGAACCCTCTGGTCTCAGCCCCTTACTCTGTTCTGAGAGGCAAGAGGAAGTCCTATTCTGCCACACCATTGGCGTGGAAAGAACCACATCAGTCCAGCTCATCTCTTAACTCAATTGAAACTAAAACTGGGCTCTGGGAAACAGGATGGATGAGACACTGGGGAGAGGTCTGGGGTGTGCTGGCAGGAGGGAGAGCAGCCCCAGTCCCTGGGGATATCATGGACCACATAATGCCCGATGCTCAGGAGGGTAGTGGAGGGAACAGTGGGTTTCTCTCCATGTCCATCATGTCACACCCGGCCTAATGGGTGAGCCAGGCAACGACTGCCTGGGGCACAGGGCTGCAGGTCCCATACATGTCTTGCTGCCCTTGAATACAGCAGGTTTTGAAAGCACTGCTGCTCCTCCCTGGAGAAAGGCAGTAGGAGGGCAGGATGAGACCATGGGCTCTGCTACTTTGAAGGAGGGAAGCGCACGTGCAGGGTTGAAACATGGCACCCGCACAAGTGGAGTCCCAGGGGCTGCTGGGCATTTCCTGCCTTTGTCCACACCCAGGCACGTGTCTCAGGACATGGCAGCACCCGCTCTCGTTGGCCATTGTCATAGGAACACCCTTCCCCTAATTTGTCTTATTAATCTGAGACAGCACATTGATCAGTCACTGTCAAAACTGGAATAATTGCAGATTCAACATGGCTTAAAATGTTTCAGATGACAACCTCTTGCCTTGGAAATACTCCTGCTAGCTAGCAGCAGGACTGGGTGCTCGGCAAGTCCAAGACTGGGTGCCTTGCGCAAATGGGAGAAAGCTATAGAGTGAGGAAAGGCCACATTTCCAGTTGGATGGGGTCTCTGAAGCCCCATGTTCCACAGGGACCCACTGGGTTAAGTGGGTGGGTGGCATGTTGACCCTGAACACTAGAGGAGAGCTGCCAAGGTTGGCTCTTGAGGACACCCTGCTCGAGTGGACCCTAGTCGGGCAGTGGCTCTGAAGGTGCCCAGCTCCTTTTATTTCCACATCCACCAGCGGACAGGTGCCTCTGCCCTCGCCACGGGAATCCACGTTAGCTCTGCCTCTGTAATGGGTTTCCTCTCTCATCTGCGGTGCCAACATTTCCAGTAGGATCTATATCTTTCCATAGGCAGTTTGTTTCATCACAGTAACATAATAATGTGCTGAGAAGAGCTCATAGTTGTGAATTAATGTTTAAAAGCTCTCACTTTTGGGTTGTTGAAATGAATGTTAATTTGACAAATGGCAGTCATTGGGATTGAGACGGCATTAACATGGAAATAAGAGTTAACCTCCAGCAGGGCAGATACAAGGTGAGATGAGCAGACGCTGCAGAAGCTGTAGTTTTTCACCTGATGCTCATACTGTAAATACTGCCAGTGTCCTATCTATTTATAGAACTGTAATTTAAAGGCTAGTTCAGGAAAATCTGAATGACATCTCCTTAAGAGAAGCAATTGTAGGGTATCTTGGAATATGTCAGGCAGCTCTCTTGCTTTCTCTCTCAAAAATACTCATATGTCCACTAAATCAATTTGCCTTTCTCTTGTAACTGCATTTGCGGGGCCATTCTTTTCCATTTTCTGTCACTGTCATACTCTAATTCATGTCACTCTGTGGTGCGGGAGGGTCCAGCTGCCAGCTCTGCCACACCGACACTGGCATGGCTCACCTCATGCCTCCTGGATGTGCAACCAGCTGCCAGGCTGGAGAGGGGCTAGGAGGCTTCACGCTGGGGCTGAGGGTCCCACCCTTGCGAATGCTGGCCCTTGGGAGCAGCTCCTCCCATGGATGCTGCTCTGCTCCTCTGGGGCTGGGAAATGAGTCTCTGCGAAAGCCAATGAAGCAGGGCACCTTTAGGTCTCTCTTCTGTGGGGCTTTTCCTAAGGTTTTCCATAAATAGTGTGGGGATTTATTTATTTGTTTACTTCTATTTACTCTGTTTCCATGCTGTTTCCACTAGTTCTCACTTAGGAGGAAGGAGGAGACTTTTCAAACAGGAAAAAAAAGTGATGCTAAACCCCAGATCTAGATCTACAAAATCTAGAACAGAAAAAATCTTGAACACCACTATTTTTCTGAAAAAATCCTCATTTTGGAATAAGCCATTTTCATTGAAAACATGATGCAAAACCACATGTTTGGCTACTCTACAAATGAATTGTTTCGCTTGAGTAGCACACAGTGCCGTGCCTGGCTTGCAGCCCGTGCCTGAGTGCCCTTCCCAGATCCCTGGCATCAGTGGCATTGGAGCTGCTGAGAACTGGGCATGGCCCTGGAGCTCTGCACTGCAGTAGCTGCCACCTCTTTCGCCCTGGCAGCTCTGCTGAGGGGCTTTCCAATAGTTTTTAGCTTTCTGCGTGTCTTGCAACAAAAAAACCAGCAGCAAAAACCTCCACCCAAAGTTTTCCTTTTCAGTTTCGACACCAGGCTCTTCTCGCCTCTGTTTTGTCTTCTCTTTGGTCAGGAGGTCGCATTCTCCATTGCAGATGTCACAGCCTCCTTCTCCTGGCCAGGGCTCAGACACAGTACAGATGCTTCCATGCCGCTGCCTTCCCTGTGGCCTGCAGCTGACCTGAGCTGCACTGGGGACAAAGTCTACTTGTCCTGGGGCTGCAGAGCCAGGTTCAGCTCCACAGTGTGCAAGGACATGTGAAGCAGTGAGATGCTGCCCAAGATTGGGCTCCTTCCTTTGCTGAGGTCCAGAGCTGTCCTCTTCTCCATGGGTCTCTAGACCAGCATCGGTGGAAAACAACTACGTTTTTTGTTGAGAGCAGCAAGAACAAGACCAGGAACTGTGTCATAGAATGGTTTGGGTTAGAAGGGACCTTTAAAAGTCATCTACTCCAACCTCCTGCAGTGAACTGGGACACCTTTAAACCAGATCAGGTTGCTCAGATCGTTGTCCAACGTGACCTTGAATGTTTCCAGGGATGGGGCATCTACAACCTCTCTGAGTAAATTGTGCCAATGTCTCACCACCTCTCACATACCCCTCCCCTCTGTAGCGTTGCTTCTCTGTGCAAGGACAGGGGACACACAGGGGAAGGAGGTTTACCCACTGCTCTGGAGAGACTTTGCTGCACATGAAGTGATGTGAGCACTGGGTGTCCTCAGAGGAGAGGCTTCTCCTGCCAGCTTGATGCATGGTTCCGTTCCCAGAAAGCACCTGTCCCTACTGCCAGTCCTTCGTGTTTGTGCACATCCACATCCTTACTCTTCAGCCTGTGCTCGTGTGTGTCTAGTGTTTCAACCCAAGACACTGCCAAAGCCCTACATCCTGGGAATAATTAGAGCGGAAAATCCAGGAAAAAAATCTCTGAGCTGAGGGCACTGGCTCTTCAGTGAAATTATCCCCACGCAGAGATCTTCTAATGGGACACGTACTGGAGTCACTCCCATGTGAAATTCAAGCTGACCCATTGACACAGGGCTCCAGCAGCATACCGATGTGTTGACCCTCTTCCAGGAGGTAATGTTGAGTTTGTACCTAAACAAACAAGACAAGAAGTCCACATGCATCCTCTCCACCTCTGGTTTTTGCAGCCATTGTTTCTTAAAAGAGAGGAGCAGAGTTTGTAAACCAGACTATATCAACCCAAAACCAGCAGCTTTTTTTTCCCCCCCCAATTGTTGAATGTTTTGAAATGTTCCTTAAATCTCCAGACATAAATATTCTGACTTGCAGCTGGGAAACTTCCTTCCAAGTTGTTTTGTTTGTCAGGTTCAAGTACAAATTTTCAGTTGAAAACCTTCTTTCCTTGACTCTTAATAATTACTGTCCAACAAAGGACAAAGAGGAAAAGGGAGTGAATTACATGACCTGTCTCTTTTTGTTTATTAAGAACTTCTTTCCAGACTCTGATTCTTACGGAAATATGGTTTCAATTTTCTCTTTGAATTGTGGATCAAGAAATGTTGCCAATACATATTTTTCTCTGTCAAAATTTCATTTAATCTGGAGTCTGTAGATGTCTTGAGAGCCATGTCTCCTCACTGGGTTATTACCGTTTGCGCCTCTTGTCATGTTAGTTTTCAATTGGAATCGCATTTGTTCCGGAAAGAGGCGCTGGAGCTGGCTCCCCTCCTTAGCAGATGAGGAGGCTGCTGGCTCCATAGGGGAGCAGCCAAGGGGTGGGAGATGCTTTACACTGTGCCTCACTCCAGCCCCTTTCCCCCAGGGCCCCGAGGTCTGGGGCAAAGGGCTTGCTGCTGCTTTGGTTTCCTGCAGTTCCTGTCCTCTGTGGGACATGGATTCCCAGACCTGGTGAAGAAGCACTGGCACTGGCAAGTAGTGCACCCACCAAAGCCATCTGAGCAAGGTAGGTGAGCCTCCAGGGGTAAGAGCTGGTTGGGAGAGAGTTACTGCTGAGCTGCTAGCCATGGCTTTGGAGGCCCTTGGTGAGTATCTGAGCGTGGTTCCTGGGTGTGCTGCAGGACCTGCACTCACAGCTGCCACTCCCCGAGTGGCTGTTGCTATGGACTCCCTGCATGCCCTTGGATTTGTCTCCATGTAATGGATAAATGTATCTGCCTCCATGGGGCTGTTTGGCCACATCTCCACTGTTAGACCCAGTGTGAACCTGATGGCCTTTCACTGTTTTCTGGTTATGCAGGACACATGCAGATTCCTCTGTAAAGGTGTGAATGGCCTCACAGAGGCAATTGCCTACATGAGGATGTGGTAATTCTGAGTTTACCCAGCTTTTTGAAGAAGTTTGATGAAGAAGAGTGATTTTAAAAGGTGGCCAGCACCCCTTCACTTGCTGGGTTCATGCCACCCCACTGGATGTTTTGGAGTGAAGGTCTATGAGAGCATGTTACCCACCTTGCTGAGGGTGAGCATGCTGCAGACACCCACTCCCCCACAAGAGGAGGGGGGGTCCTCATAATCCTTACATCCTGGCCATAGCTGCAGCACCACATACAGAATCCAAACACACAAACAACAACAGCAGCTGCAGCTCTGACAGTTTATTCCCTCTGTTATTATGACGTCTCTTGCAGGATTACAACTTCTCAAGGTACTGCTCTGGCCAAGCTCTTCTCCCGTTGCATTGTGAAACAGCACACTCCCTTGCAGTTAGTCTTGGCCATTTCAGACTTCTAAAGGATTAACCTTTCCCATCTGAATGAGGAGAAAAGGGAAGAAATGACTCACAGCCTCTCCCCATCCCCTGAAAAGAGCTTTTTTCTGATGGAACTGGAATGCTGGAAATAATCCAGAGGAATTCAGAAAATGAACCTGTCAGAAGAATATTTTAATAAAGCCCCTTTTTCAGCCGCAGCATCAACAACTCACACTCTTCCCTTGTCATCTGAAGGCAGCCTAAGCACCCATCAAAGAACAAAGCCACCAGAGGGGCTGGACCCCATAGCTCTCTGAAGGTTTCCTAGGGTGTAGCTGTGCTTCTGTCTCTTCCCTTTGAGAGGTCACAACGTGGTGATAAATTGCATGTGGAGCTCTGATACAGACTTTCATGAGAGACTTTGCGGAGGCTGTGCTAGGTGCTGGTGGCATGTGGCAGGTGTGAGAACACAGATGGGCTTCCCCTGGAGCTGCTTACAAATGGGTGAACAGTGTTGGGTGCAGAACTGTGCAGAAGTGCAGAACAGGGTATGATGCTGCTCCCTCCTTAATGGTGCTCCAGGTTTCTGTAGGTGCCAGCAGGACTAAGGCAAATCGCCTCGCCATTAGGTCTTATATCCAGCTGTGGTCTGTAGTACCTGTCCAGGCAGAAGGTTCAGCAGTAATGAGTAATGCCCATGGCTTTCTGGCCACTGTGTCAGCCATGTCACTAGCCCAAATAGCCATATCCAGCAAATGGGCCAGTACTGCAAGAGCTCTGGGAAGCTGCTGACATTACTGTGCTGGCCACTGTGACCCTCAGCAAGCCACTCAGGACTTTCCCTGCAAGGAGTGACAGGCTGGCCATGGCGCTGGTCCCCCCAGCCTTGGGTAGAGCTTGCACCTCATAGGACTGGGCTGCCAGCATCAGAGCTGTGATGAGGCTCTGGAAGACAAGGTGTCCAGGTGTGCCATGAGGTGGGGCAAGAAAATGATTGACACATGAGTAGAGTACATTAAAGCTGTTCATGTCATTTGTTAGCAAATTCACTTCCACCTCATCCCCTTTCTCCCTTGCTGCTTGTGCAAAGGTGGTTCTCTTTATGAAGCTGTTTTCTTCATTGTCCACATTGCTTTGAAGCAACTGACACCCATGTTTTAAAATGAAATCAGCAAAGGCTACACTAGATGAAATGTATAATGTGGCAGCAATTTGCAAAATGTTGCTTCTAAAAAAGATCTTTCCATTGGCAGAGATTCAAAGATCCCAAAGAAATCCAGGAAGCAGAACTGCTGGAAGAGGGGCTGGGTGACCACAGGCAGTAAATCAGCTGAGCATGTGCCACATAATGTGGGAACAAGTAAATATTGGGGTCACATGAAGTGAACAAAAGAGTAAAAGAAGCTCTACAGGGCTAGACAGAACCATATTTGTTACAGTTAGTCTTGGATATCTGATGCTTCAGAGTTAGATACTTCAGAGCAGGTCTTAAAACAGCAACTACAACAATAATTACTTTGGAACTGGAATGACTGGTCTACCAGAACACAGAAAGCAACCCTGCTCTGCTGCTGGGTTTGGATGGTGTCTGGGAAGGACACACCAGGAAATAATGAACACCCACCTGGCTCTGCCAAGTGAGAAGGAGCCAAGAGCTTCAGAGAGTCCCTTTGCACTGCTGCATTGAGCTTCAGGCCAGGAGCATGCAGAGGGCTGGGCTGCCTCATGGTGGAAAAAGGAAACATCAGCCGGGTGCAAGGTGCCCAGATCCTCCAGCCTGTGCCTATCTAGACATGTCATCAAGCATCTCAGTCCTTGCTCTCATCTGGGAGATCAGCTGTGTAAGGAGCAAGGTGTCTTTATCACTTTGGAAATTCATTTCCTGGTGTTGAAGCTGTGAGGATGTGAATAGATAAACAGGAGGCTTCTTCTGGCAAAGTCTGTGGCAGATCCTGGGGTGGATATAGATGTCAGTCATTGTCAGGGGAGGAAGATGCCCATTCCTCTCCCTCAGGAGGTGTCCTGAGGAGGCAGGAGATGCTCAGGTGGAGCTGCTGTTGGCAGCAATGGCCAGAATGGGACTAGAGATCCTGGTAGGAGATGGATCACTCCAGCCCAGAGGAAGGGAGCATGTATCCAATATCTGCTTGGAAGAGTGGTGCTGAGGGAGTCACGGACAGAAAGGCTACCCTGGGACTGACCTCAGTGCAGCTCGGGTTGGCAGAAAGCCAGGGCTGTGGGGACTCCTGGGGTGCTCAGAGCATGAGTTGTAGGCTGCCCAGCTCCTAGCATTTCCTTCCCCACGTCTGGACAGAATCTATGCCATAAATTAAAGGGGAGCATCTTGAAGGAGGCTTTAATCAAAAGTTAGGAGTTGCAGCCAGTATGTCAGAGTTCCTCATTAGATTGCCATTATAATGCTCTGTAATTGGAAAGACGTTAATATTGACAGTGTTGTGAAGAATGTCCTGCTTCTCCTTGCATGTGTGGATTTGATAGAGTTGAATAATGGAGCAGATATGATGGATTAGAAAAATTCCCCAGTAAAGGTCCCTAATTATAGAGTTTTACCTGCCCAATTAAGGTGGAGTACTTGAGAAAAAACCTAGACACTGACTCTCTCCAGGTACCCAAGTGTTCTGTGAAGTACCAGCAGCCAGAGCAGCCCCAGCCCAGAGGACTGCTGGAATTTTATCCTGCTTGAAATGTTGCCTTCCTGGTTTCACTGCAGAATGAAGCTCAAATCCACTCAGAAGCTGAAGCAGTACCAGAAAGTTCTGCTCCTCAACACGGTCTAAGCTGCACAGCTGTTTTACCTTGCCTGGATGTTCATTCAAGAAGCAGGAGTAATTTAAAACAGACCTAGTTGGAAGGTGGAGCATGTTGAGCCCTGCTGCTTGGCTGGGGGGAGCGCAGAACGGGGCAGAGTGGGATGTTGGGCACAGCAGGGAGGAGCCTCCCTGGCTATGGTTCACTTGCCAACATCCCCATACACCCACCCCATTGGGTGCTGGGCTGGAAACCCCCAGCCAGGCAGCTGGAGCTGGGACTGTGCTGGCTCCCATGGGACTCACTTCTTCAGGGCTGCAGTGCAGACCCTGAATGAGCCCAAAGTCTCAAAAACTCAGTCTCTTAGGCACATGGCAGATAAATTTTTTCAAAACAGATAATTAATTTAGCTGTTTGCAGCCTAAGGAGGAATCATGGTAGTTTTTCTTTAACCATCTTTAAAACCAAATGGCAATGTTGGTCCCAGAGGAGCTGGCAGGTGACACAGTGTCCACTCAGTGACACCTGCCACCACAAAAGGGCAGGTGTGGTGGCACAGACCTTGCTCACCCTGCTCCTGAGGAACAGCCACCTGGCTACTGTAGAGAACATCAGCATCCAAGTCTCCTTCTAATCCTTCCCTGCAGTGGTAGGACAATTATCTCATAAATTAGGAAATAAATATTCTGCTTGGGCTCTGGAGTTGGTAACTATTTACCCAAGGTGTGCTTTCTTCTCTGGAGACGTTCCTGCAAGACTGCTGAGGGATGGAGATGTGCCTGTGCTTTTTTTTCCCCTTTGCCCCTGCCTCCCTTTCATCTGCTCCTGTGATGAATTGTAGCGAAAGAAAAAAAAAAACCAACCCTACCCAAGCCCGCCTGTTTCGGCTTAGATCAGCTTTTCTTCTCATTATAATTTAAGTCTTTAAGGGTCTTCAGCAGGAGCCTGTAAAAGTCAGATCATTCATTCCTGTTGACGCCATGTGTTTCACGGCCGTTCGGGTGGTGATTCATGCGGCGGTGCCCAGGACACGTCTCCTTTGTGCCGCGGCAGAACAATGCCTTTGTGTGCGGGGCTGGTGCGCCCGCGCCGGGCAGCAAAGGGTTAACCAGGGAAATCTTGTAATAGCTGAAAACTATGGATTGAGCAAAATCTCCCTGTCAGCTCTCTGTGATTTTGCTGAGAGTACTTGGACATGCTGGCATTGGATTTACAAATTGAAAATCATTAATAATTCTAACCAGGCTGTGATAAATCTGAGATCAGTCTCGATGAACCTGGACACCATTTCATAAATCAAAAAGATTACTTAGGAATTTTTTAAAATCTGACGTCAAAATGTCATGGTTACTAATGGTTTTTGTAGATCTCTTACAGTGATATATCATTTATCTACGCTACATCTAAAATGTGACACCAGGGCAGAAATGTGATGTCTTTAATATCATGAATACATTTTATCCCATAATAAAGGTATTAACAACTTCTTGCTGTGACTTGTACTTGAAGTTCTGTGCCTGATTTAGTGCTATTGTTATCATACAAACAGTTTCCCCCAAAATATGTGCAGGCAAACTGTTGCTCATTTTGCATGGAGATGGGCTGACAACCTACCAAAGAAAAGGAGGGGGTTCCTTGGCCCGAGCTGTTTACCCTGCGTCCCCGCTGCCCTGCTGACCCAGGGCACCCCTGGCTCCTGCTGCACAGGCACAGCCTCCTCAGCCCTGACGGGGTGCTGCTCTACAGAGAGAGGAGCTAAGCAGGACAACCTGCTGCAGGGTGGCCTACTGGGACAAGGCTTGTCTTCCTGCTGGGACTGTGGGACAGCAAGGGTGGGAGGCTGAGGCTGTGGAGAAGGACTTGGGGGTACTTGGTGGGTGAAAAGCTAGACACGAGCTGGCAATGTGTGCTCACAGCTCAGAAGCTGATTGTGTCCTCTTCTGCATCCCCCAGCAGCTTGGACAGCAGGTCAGGGAGGGGATTCTGCCTCTGCTCTGCTCTTGGGAAACATCACCTGCAGTGCTGGGGCCAGCTCTGGAGACACCTGGACCTGTTTGCTGCAGGGGAGTTGAGCTAGATGACCTTCATAGGTTCCTTCCAACCCAAACTGATCTATGATTCCACTACAGTCTGCTGTTTCTGATACACCTCTGGCTGCTGGGGACTGTGCCCCTCTCACTGGCTCCTGCTGCAGGGGCACATGCTGCTGGGGGTTTTGCCAAGGAGGATCCACCAGCATATCTCCATGGTTTGGTCAGCCAGCACTCCTTTAAGTGAACTGTTGTGAGAAAAATATACAAGACTTGTAGAAGAAAAAAAAAATTGAATAACCTCCACAAAATATCCTTCAAACCACTCCTTCAACTGATTAATGAAGCTAGTACTAAAAAAAATATCACTGAAGATGTAGGTAAGGTCCAAAATAAGGGAAGAAGCAACATCTATGACACTGCTTTGACTTTAGAATCAAGACAAATGCTATTATGCACAGACTGGCTTGGTGAAGCTCAGTTTTGTGCTCTAGGATGGTTTTGTATATCATACCACACAACGTGTTAGCTCTGACTCTAGAACACAAACAAAAACCTTGAAGCACTGGAAAGCCTCCTGGAAGCAAGTGGCAGCCAAAGGTCCAGGTCCAAACTCACCCTGAGCACCTGTAAACCTAGTCTGGCAACTAAACAAATCATTAAAACACCAAATCATAGGGTTAACAAACATCGTAGAAACACTTTTCTCATTTTGGAAGCAGCTCACTTGATGCTTGTGTTGCAAATGCTGTGGGGGTGCAGAGGATCTGCATCCTGGCACTGGCACAGCAGTAGGTGATGGTGATGTTGGTTCTACTCAGCTCAGAATGTGCAGGTGTACATAGAACTTGTGTGTTCCCATAGCCTTCCACTTCTCACAGGGAACCTCCAGTGCTTGCTGGCATGGGAAAATGCACTGGTCACAGGTGCTACAGCAGAGTACAATGAAACTTTCTACAAAGGATTGTTGTATTATAAATGACTTTTGGAGACTTTGCCCCAAAATGTTACATTGCTTTGGTGTACTCTTTTTAAAAAGGAATGGTTCAACTGTTCCAATTGAAAGAGTCATTCCCAGTGAGTCAGAAACATGCTGCAGGAGCACACAGCCTCCAATGCTCCAGGCATAACTAAAGAGCTATCAGAGCCTAACAGGTAGCTGAGGAATTTAAAGCAAAGCTTTATGGGGAGAGATTACATTCAGAGGTGAACAAATGGTGGTAGCAAGTCTATGCAAAGCAAGTGACAAAATGTAAAAATCCTCCCCGCATTTTGAAGGAAAAATATATCTTTCTTTCTGCATGGTTCCCATGAAAAATAGGCTTTTTTATTTCCTTTTTCGTGCTAGGAAATTAATATTTGCCTTTAAAAAAGATTTGGTGGAGGTTTGTGTGAAGGTCATTAGCAATCTCACTTGGGAATAAAGAAGGGAGTGATTGAAATCTGCATGGGTTTGTTACTCATTTGTGACTTTGCTTTACACTTAACGTTTTTATTAAGAAAATAATACTTTGGGGCTGGTAATTGTGTTGCCAGCTGGGCCAGGGAGTGGAGAGGAAGAAAGCAGAGCACTGAAACCTACTATTTATGTCCCTGCTAGGTACAATTCCAGGCAGGTATATATATGGTAAATCTCCTTGAGCTGTCCCCAAAGTCACCCTGAAGTGCTGCAACTATTCCCAGTGCTGAGCACATTCCTCCAGGGCCAGCCAGTCCTGGTGTGCTACAGGGTGAGCCTGGGCACCATCACAGGTGGACAGCACCCGTGCCAGCCCTGCCTATGGTGGCCAAAGGGGTGGGTGCTGGCCACACTGACCTCCATCCCTTGGGACAAATAGCACAAAGTCCTCCTGGAGACACCAGGCACTGTCACAGCAACTTCTGTTTATCACAGTTGTAAGGTCATCTGTTTCTGTTCCATTTAACCCCAAAATACCCATGGTTAGGATTGAAGCTATAAAATCCCCAGTATTGATCACAAGTCTTCTTGAAAATTAGCATAGCACACACTAGATACAATCTTGAAGTTGGCTTGTAAAATCTTTTGGAAGGATCATTAAGGGTATTTCATTATCTCCATATTGCCAAGGTCAGGCTGTCCATATTTCCTCTTTAGTGCTGCGATGGGAATATGCTGCGACTGTGGTATAATAGACCAGAAAATGTCCACACTGGGAATGATGGTAAATCAATAAAAACTCATCAATATAACTCCCACTTTCCCAAGGTACTGCAAAACAGCTTCAAGTTTGTAATTTACTTACGTATCTTCACCTTTTTCCCAACATTTTTTACACCAACTTCTGAACTTTTTGTCTGTGTAAAATCTTTATGAGAGACAGTATATATAAGGGATAAAATGCTTTATTGAAAAGATTATTGATTTTTTTTTTTTGGCCAAGCTGCTTGTGCAGCAGCTCCATGTTGCTCTCCCAGCAGGGAAATCTAAATTTGAGAAGGGCTGCAGCAGCTGGGTGGGAGGCAGGCAGATGTGGGGCTGGCAGCATGGTGGGAGGGCTGGGGAGGCACCTCCTGCCCAGCACACAGTGACAGGGCCACCTATCTAGGAAAGGAGAACAAAGGTTTACAAAGCCAAAGCCACACTGCAGAAGAGAGAGGAATGTGGAGCTTGGGCACGGGGAAGTGGGTTACACATCTCTCAAGACTGATCATTAATATCATGTTATGGCTGTGCACATTGCTGTACAGCCATCTAAACAATACCAGACATGCTTTAGTCCTGCTTCCTTCCAAATCCACACTGTGAATGCTCAGACCAAGCCTATAGGTAAGGTGCTGCTCTTATCCTGCACATCCCATGATGGGAGAGGGCAGCAGAAACTGACAGTTCCCCACACTGCTGCTGGGACTCAGGTGTGTGCCTCGAAGATGAGCACAGTGCTTCAGCTCTTTGGAAGCCTCAGCAAAACCTGGAGCAACAGGAAGCTGAGGGATAGCTGCTCTTTCTTTCTCTACAGCTCCTTGCTTTTACCCTTCTTCTTTTTCTTAACCTTCTTTCCTCCCTTTTTTTCTACTTTCCACTTACTTAGGAAAAAAAAAAAAAGCAACCTAAAGCATAAATATATGATGTCTTTTTTTCAGGCTCACAAAGGGACAACCTCACCACGCAGCATATCCTACCACAGACACCCGGACAGTGGCTCCTGGCTCCTTCCCTGGTGCTCTCAGAGGCATGGTCCCTGCAGACATGGGCACGAGGCTGGCAGGGTGCTGGGTGTCTCAGCTGCAAGCAAGGAAGGCTGCAGTAGTGCACACAATCCATTCTGATTTTGAGAATGCTGAATCCTTCAGTATGAACCAACCACTGAAATAAAACCAATCCCATTTTATTAAAAGCCCAAAGACACAATTAGATCTTGCAGATTATGCAAATGATGTGTAGCCCTCTGACTGTTGGCAATTTGCCGCATAGACCTCTGTGCTGCAGCACTTGGGAAGCCCTGTCTGAACACCGGTTAGAGACCCTTAGCCCCTCACACAGCTCTGGAGCCTGAAGCCCTGATAAATATTCCACAAAATACGAACAGCCTATTTTCTCTTGCTACTCTGACCTTTTCCCCAAGACGTTAGAATGTATTTTTTTGCCAGCTACTGTATGCTTATCCCCAGGGGTCAGGGACCTACAGGGCTCTATTAACTGTCAGTGGGGTTTTTTTCCTGATGTCTGAGTTTACCCACAGCTAAGCTAATGTACTGAAGAGAGTCTTGGCAGGGGCAATAGACATTGTGTCACTGAGGGCATAAAGGCCAAGGAGTGGATGGAAAAACCTGGTGGTGAAACTTAATCAGCAAGTAAAGACCTGAAGCCAGACCGCATTTGATCGGAGGGACCCCACAAACACCTAGAGGAAACAGGAGCAGCTGCTTTCTCTTTTCTCCTCTGCTCTTTGGCCCCATCACCCAGAGCTGGGAGGCACATGGGTGCTGCTACTGGTGCTTGTCTGGAATACAGAGAGCTGCAGCACCCTTGTATGGAGCGCCCAGCTCTCTGCTTTGGGTTTGGCTGCAGTGCTCAGGCACTCATCGGGGGGATAAGTGCCTTCTCTCCTTCTGTCCTCTATTTTCTCATTTTTGACTTTTATGGTCTTTCATTTACAAGTCTAATCAGACAGAGGCAGCAGGATGGAATAGTGCAATCATTCAACATAGATTAACAATACAGTCAATGGCCTACAAGTGTTTGCAGCATCGCCCAACAAAAGCTCCTTCAGCACCCAGCCAGGAGGCTAAAGCAGAAAAGAGCTGCAAACACAAAGTTATTGCTTGGAGACATCATCTGAACACACACCTGCCTTCCAAACAGACCAGCATAAACCCAGGAGCTCCCCTTGCAGGAACTTTTCAGGCCAGACATCACAGGCTAGCAGAGCATCTCATTTCATCCATTTTGGACAACTTTAAACACGACCAGTGTTGCAGCCACAGCCCAGAAGGCAGCTCACTGTGGCTGCCACTAACCCAGCTCTGCCAGGACTGGATCAGCGCATTGTCAACCAGACAACCACAGCCACAGTCTTACAGCACATGCTGCCTCTGCAAGCCCAGTTTCCCAAGCTGGGTGTGTTCATGGAGGAAGCCCTGCCTGTACCCTCCAGGCTGCTCTTCACAGCTCTACACAATCTAGGTTTTAATCTCCAAACCCAATTCTTTACAGGAAAGAGATAATCTACTTTAACCATATTGGTAAGAACACACATCACTGTTTGAGCATGTAAATCCCTGTCAGTGAGATCCTGGAGAATGTAACACCCAGGTGAGGTGTGTGATTCCAACCCACTGCAAAGTAAATAAAGGCACAATTCAGCAAGGCATAAAAAACTTGGTTTTGTTTTCTATTAAGCACTTGCGTAAGCACTGCATTGAATCAAGACTTAACACTGCATATCATCCTTCCATGCAGGGCTGCCATAGCCAATACTCCTCCTGGCTATGGCCCAGCAGCACAAGGTGAGCTCCCTGGCAAAGCATCACACTGGTCCTGAGCCCTGGTGCCCTGCACTGCACCAGGGCTGCCAGAATGCTGCAGCTCTGCCCTTCCTGCCACTCTGCTCTTGACATAAACTGGCTTTCAAAGCCTAACAGGCTAAAACTAGGTTTTAAAAGCAGCCTAAAGTTAAAAATATTTGGCATTTTAGAAGTGACTGTGAGGTAAAATTCAAGCTTCCACTAGGTTTGTCAGCCATTGGAAAGTATTCAGAAGTGTGCAAAACATGATTGCTGCTAAAGACCACAGCTGGGGTAAACTTGTCACATTTTTGTAACTGTATCCTAATAAAATAAACAAACTCAGCTGAAGAAGAGTTTGGCAAATAAGGTAAATTACATCCTATTGTGAAGTTTATTAAACTTCAAGGCAGTTGCCTACTGAGATAGGAATGTTAAAAGTTATCAGAAATTCTGAGCCTTTCACCTTGGTTTTCCATGGCATTTTAAACTATTGTTACCCAAAAAGGTGCAGGCTGTGGTACCTGAATATATACAGACATGTCAGCTCCATGATGTGACGCACTATGCCTGGCCCATAATTTACCAGCTTTAACCCTCCTGTGAAATGACATCTGTATAAATATTGTTAATAGCACTAACATAATGTTAAGTCAGGTTTTACTGGACTCCCTCATACACCCTTTGGATTTATTAGCTATAGGATTTGAAGTAAATTTTTATTAGCCCAAGTTAAACCCAGCTACCATGGGCTTGGCATTTGGGCTTTCTTTCCCCCATTCTTCTTCCTTTATCTGAGCCTTGGCCCCCTTCTCACAGCCCAGTGCTTCCTCCCTCAGACCGAAATGTCCTCGGATAAATCTTACAGAATGAAATATTTATTAATTTTCCTAACCAATGTTGATCTCATAAATTACCAGGACTTTTTCATGAAATGGTTATTAACATCCATAGCTGTATGTTAATGGCTTATTGACCAAATATGGGATAATTAGACCCTAGGAGCACTGGCCACTGTGATCTATGAGAAGCAAATTTGGCCCTTATTACACCAATGACCTATTTAATATCTACTGATGAATTTAAGGCAGAATCACAGGCAGAATTTGTTTCAAGGAGCTGCCCTCCAACTAATGAGCAGAAAGATTCTTGTATAAAATCTATTGATCCAGAAAAAAATTAACAAAAATAATTTTTTGTAACTGATGATTAATTTGCTAAATAAGTGTTTGACTGAGATACACCAAGAAAACACTGGTAACCAGATATTTCCTGGGATTAACAGAACAATGAATCTGTTTGAGTAGAGGTCCCTGACTTCTCTTCCAGCTTTGAAGGATTTAGGTCCTAATTTATACTGTGAAGATTTATACTAATATTTTTAAAGCATTTGAACATTTATCCATGCTGCGGTTTCAGGAAGAAATGTTTAGACCTGCTGCAAATAAGTGAGCTGTGTTTAGTTTAAGTTCCTGAGCTTGCTGTAGATTTGGAATAAGCGACTTCACATGCTGTGCACTGCTAAGGGACACCCTTCCCTCTGTCATCTCAGTGCTTAAAACCAAATTAACAATAAAATAAAAGGAAACAAAGCAAAACCAGAAAGGAAGGAATACAATTTGTTTGAAGGACTCAACCTATAGCCTCCTGTAGGCAGGATGCACAAGCCCCAACACAGTTTAATAATTAAGCTGGTGATGTTTTTGTGAATACAAAGCAATCCCTCCAAAAAAAAAAAAAAAATCCAGCAAGGTAATTTGCTCTCTGATCATTTGACCCAGAAAGGCTCCTATAGGAATGCATGTACTTGGAACTGGTACAGGCACGTTTCACTCAGTGGAGAGAACTTATTTGAATTCCTCATTGTTTTGGATCCAAAGAAATGTAGTTTCAGGTAACTGTGTGCGTGGGAGCCGATAGCTCACAGTGCTGTGCCTCTCTAGGTGCTCCCAAAGAGCTTCCCTCCCACAGCTCATTGCTTAGTCCATCTCCTAAAGCCCTGCTCTGGCTGCTCACTCAGCCTGCCTGTTTCTTTCCCAGCCTAGAGTGTCACAAATGAGGAGAGACTGGTTTGGCAGGTCATAGAGGAGACCCTCTAACACAACAAATGAGGCAAAGGAAACAATTTATTGCCCCAAATAAATGCTATAGTTCCAAATATCAGGCAGCTACCACTCTTCTTATCCCACTCACAATAACTTTTAGGTCCTATGCAACTGCTAACAGTCATTTTCAACTCTTCCTCCCTGCTAGATTCAGCTTCTCTGTAAGAAAGGGTAAGCCCAAGAAGGGATTAGCTGATTGCTGCAAACAGGAGCACTGCGAGTTCTCACGATTCAACCTTGCCAAAGCTCCAGGACACCACAACAAGTAATTTTAACCTTCATTACATTAAAAAAAAAAAAAGCCTTCCCCAGCAGTTCCTACATCACAGCTGCACAAAGTAAAGCTTTCCAGGGTCAGGACAGGCTCGAGCTCCCAGTCAAGGCTGGGCTCAGCATACTGGTGCCCACTGGTGCATGGAAGCCCTGCAGAGCCTGTGCCAGAGCCTCCAGTGCTGGGACACACAGCTTCCTGCAGCAGTGCATTGCTGCAGATAAAGTAAATCCAGTAATAAATATGGAGTGCAGGAGCAGGCTGCAAAGAGTAATTCACAATAGCTATTGTACCTCTCCAATTCACTGTACTAGGAGAGATTGCCTGGAGGTAGAGAGTGGAAATATTAGAAGGTGAAATAAGAAGGAAGTTTCTCTAACTGAGCTGAGGACAAGCTCTATAGGCTAATGAAGGCACAGATGACACAGACAAAAGAAAAATATCACAAGAGGTAAAAAGGAAAAATTAATATATGAAAAATGAAAGCAAGCTGATTAAAAAGTAGAAAGCTACCAGCACTCTCCTTGCTCACATATTATTCCCTAATTACAGATAAGAACCCAGAGGCTGCAGTCAGACACACTGCTTTAATCATTTTTATATCCTTTTCCTGGTTCTTTTGCCCTTTCTCAAGGAATCTACCAACAGTCATCACCAGAGACAGATGGACAGACAAGTAATGCACCTCAGACTCCAGCTGTACCTGGCAGAGGTTGCTCACAGGCTTCATCCCAGCCTAGGGAAGCTGAAGCTACAGCCACTACTGCTGCTCTTCCTCCATCCACCTCTTCCTCAACAGCACTAGGGATGCAAACAGCCCCCAGCTGGCTGAAGGGCTTTTAGCATCTTCCCACCCCAGATAGCTTAATTGCAAGCAGGTCAAGTGGGTGCTGAATAGGTTGACTCTGTAGGATTAGGGTGATGTTATCTGGGAGTAGATAACATCTGAATTCAGCTTAGGTGCAAGCAAAAGAGTAAAAGTGTGAGAGCAAAACCTGCAGGGACAGTCAATGACAACCTAGACCAAAAGTTTTGAAACCTTGTTCCCTGGAGCAGAGTGAGGACATCCTGGGCTTAGTCCTAGAGCTGCCATGCTTGCACTGCCTGACCAAGCATCCCCTTCATGCTCACTTTCCTGCACAATGTTTTACTGCTAGCTAACAAGCGCCTAGATTTAAAAATCAAATGCAAAGAAAAGCAGTTTCCTTTCCACTATCTATGGAGTTCAAAAGGAAAGTGCTGTAGATCTTCCCTGTTTTCTCCCAAAACTGGTGTCACTTTTGAAACGGATCACCTGGCTGTGCCAGGCTCTGTGGCTGCAGAGAATTCTTCACTCCTGGCTGATACCCACCTGCCTGCACAGGGCTGCCTCCCTATACCAATCCCAGCTGAAATCTGCTCTAGCTTCTCGTGGCAGCGTGTAAGAAAGAATAGGTGCAGATTTTAACCTCTGTAATAGACACTAAATCACATATATTTGTTTTCCTCTGTGCTGGGAAAATGTCCCTGAGGAAGTATGTTAAATTTGGGCTTTAAAAGCACCAATTTAGCTATTATGAGTTTTCTATGCTTTTTCCATTCAGGGAATGTTTGGCTTGAATACAGCATGTAGAAGAAATAAGATCAGCTCAACTGTTTTAAAGCTGATTGACACCTTGGGTTTTTTCCCTTGTAATCTGAAGCGAAAGAAAAAAATATAAAGGGAACCAGACACTCATTTAAAAGAAATTATTTCCTTGCCTACAGTCCCTGATCAGGGCTGCCTGTGCAGGGAGAATGAGATCTCATAAAAAGCCTTTCGTGGGTTCTTTTTCACATCATTTCAGTTCAGGTTTTGGTGGCAGATGAACTGTATTTCATCAGAGTTTAGAGGAAATTCAAAGTGAAGTTAAGGAAGTTGCTGTAAATGAGAAAAAAAAATTCCCAACAAACCCTTTCATTCTAGCTTAACATATCAGCCAAATCAGGAAACAGCTGTAGCAGAAATATTGTTTTTAATAATCGAAGAGAGCAGCGGAGACGCAGCTTTTGTTGGAACAGTGACCCCCAATGGCGAGAGCGACGCGGCTTGCGGAGGATGAGGAGACCCTGGCCACGGCAAGGAAGAGCATCTGGATGAAAAGTCAGCTGGGGAGCGATGCAGAGCCCTTGTAGCCCGTCTCCTCTGTACCGACTGTGCCCAACCTCCCGGCCTTCAGCCGTAGCCTGCGTGCGTCATGGCAGCAGCAGCCCCAAACCTTGCTGGCTCCTTCTGTGGATGGAGCTGTGTGAGGAGAAGTGGCCGGCGGCCTCATGCCCTCTCAGGAAGGCTCTGGTGGCCATGGATCCCCCGACACCGTGTGTCTGGCTTCCACCACAGCTCCTTTCGCGTGTGGAAATTCTGCCCAGAACTGGGAAAGCACCCGTGGGGCTGAGCCCTGCTGAGGCCGTAGGAGGTGATGGAGGGTCCCGGCTCTGTGGGTCTCCCAGGTGGCTCCTCCCAGGACACCCTGGCACCTCTGGTGGTGGTGGGAGGCAGGTGCTGGGTGTGGGGCTACGTGGGGTCCTGGGGCAGGAGGAGGGGACACTTGTGGGGCAAGCAGGGTGGGTGAACCTTGAGGCAGGATGCCAGGCATGAAATGACAGCATGGAGTTAGAGAGGAGTCCCACAAAGTGGGTGCCAGGGTGTCCCTCTCTGGTCAGCCCCCATTGGGAGGGCGAGGAGGGCTTGATGGAGGCAGGGGTCATGGTGCCTGATGGCCAGTGTGGAGTGGATTCAGGAATGGCCCTGAGGGTTCTCCTGGCACAGTGGCTCTGCAAGAGACAGCTCCAACCTGAGGACCCCAGCCTCGTCCGGAGGCCAGGTTTCTTGCTGATGGGTGGGAACACCTGTTCCTGGGGGCACAGAAATGCTCCATTGTTTCTCCAGCACAGTGAGCACACAGCCCAAAGCCTGAGCATCCAAACATGTTCTTCTTCCATCTCTGGTGTCACAACACATTCAGGTCGTTTGGCTTGGGCGGACTGCAATGGTGGAAGACGAGGAGCAGGATGTTTCCTGTTGCTACCAAAAAGAACAAGGGACATGAGATTGTAATGGCTGCACCTTGGAGCCTTGTCTGGCTGTTGGATTTTTCTGTTGTTACAGCTGCGGAACTGGAAGTGCCTGATACACTAGGTGCAAGATATTTCTTTTCTTTCTGGTCAGTACTCATAGCCTTGTGGTTGAATGGTTTGTTTATCCTGACAGAATGTCATCTGGCTTGGCTTTGATTTTGCAAATAATCCACCTCCAGCTATGAACGCTCTCACTCCGAGATAGCCTTAACTTTTGTACTGCCATAGGGCATGGGATGATTTCATGATGGTTAAGGGGAGATGAAAGGATTCTTGCCCTTGTCCTTTTCCCTTGTTTTGAGAAGTAAACAATAAAGTTTAAGCCTTCCCACAGAAAATTTGTAAAAATGTGAGAAGACAGTAGAGACCAAATAATTATCCATAATCAATACCGTTAAAGTCAATGGACTCTGCATGTCCTCTTCTAATAGACTTTGTGCTGGGTTGTACCTTGACAGTTTATTTAGAAATATGAACTCTGGAAGGAATGGCTATTTGACTATGTAATCTTGTTAAACTCATAAATTCGGTTGGTCTGAAGTCTATATCATTGAAGCCAGCTGGAACTAAATGTTTTGATAGCTAAAAAAATGGTTCATTGAAGAAAATTCTGAAATAATGGGACTAATAAGTTGCCAAGAGAACAGTTTACTTAGGCCTAAGTGAAATTATAAGGCAAGGGGAAAAATTTTTGACCCACATCTTAAATTCTTGCTTAGTCAAGTTTTGCAGGCAAATAGATTGTATAAAGGGACATATTTACAAAATAAAACTGATTAGTGATGTTGGTGTCTTATACAACCTGCGTCCAGCATTAAATCAGATTAATTTATAGGTGATTTTGTTGATGAGCACACACTGATGCTCCCATGGTGTGAATTTCAATAACTTGCTTTCCTTGTTGGAATCCATAATTCTATTATTTGAGACACTTCATTGTTATAGATAACACATTTTAAGTGATATTATTTATGCTGTTGCATCTTGTCACTTAGGTTCTTGCTCAAGTTCATTAATGTATTGTGCTCCTCTCTGTACAAGAGGGTGCAGTGAGAGCAATTGATTTTAAGTCCACATAATGACTGATGATATCACGCATGTTTACCACTTTGACACTGCAGACTAGATGCTAATGTTGCAGAGATAAACATGATGTCATTTTATGCAATTAAACACTTCATATACAGCAGGTAATGATTTGGTAAGCTTGGCACATGCAAGCAGTGGCTTTTAATCTTATTAACAGGAGTGGGATGACGCCACAGGTGATATACACATACCCAGCCTGTATCAATAAAAAAACCTTTTACAGGCTTAGGTCATTCTGCTGTGATAGACTGAAGATACCTAAAATATATTCCTAGCAGCTCATGAGCAACTTTTATGAGATCTAGGAAGAGATGACAGATTTGGAACAGCCTGAAAACAAACAAGTGAAGTGTTCCTTACATACTTTGTCCTCCTTCTCAGAGGCAGTGGGCTACTGATTGACTGTGGACATCTCACAGGTGAATCACAGAACATCAGGATCCCACAACCTTCTCCAAACCAACATGGCCCTTCTCATTCCTACTGAGTGTCAATGTATGGAAACAGCTAGCTAACAACATCCAAGCTGTTGACTGAGGAATGAGCATGTCCTGCTCTCTAGGGGAAAATGTCTCAAGAATGCTCCTCGATGTCTTGCTGTATTCCTGCTCCTTTACCACAGTGATGTGGCCTCTTCTCCTCCGTGTAGCTCTGGTCTCCCAGCTACTGAGAATGCTTTTGGTGGCCAGGAGCTGCTCAGCATTTGCCTCAGCTCCACAGATGCAGCAGCAAATGGTTTCCTTCCACCATAGTCAATATTTCCTAGCTTTGACAGATTAGCCAGAGTAATCACAGATTTTATGTGGCACAATTAACATATCTTTTCTTTATTGCTGTTGCACATGAATTTGTCTGTGATAAGCAAGGTCAAGCTGTGCACCAAGGCAGCAGCATCCTTTCGGGCAGGTCCCAGACTTGCACTGCTGCCTGGCAGGAGATGCTGGCAGGCAGCAGTGTGAAGAGCTGCTTCAGTAACTCAACAACGAGTTGACTGCAGCACACGCTTCTCCAGCCTCTTCCCCATGATTGTGCAACTTGGAGGTGGCAGGCACAGATTTTAAGACCTGCTCCTTGGAAATTCCTGTGCAGCTTGGTCTCTGTGGGCATGTGTCCTCCCTCTCCTTCCTGAAAGAAATGCAGTTGCTCTCCTGTGCTGCCCTTTCTGACAGATCCTCAGTCCTGCTGACCTCTGTCACAGCTCACCCTTTCCCCACTTCCCTGAAATCAATTACCTGATCTGCACTGCTCCATATTCATCAGGGCTCTAGCCCTCTGACCTGTAGCCCCCTGCTCCCTCTCCAGCCAGAGTGCTGCTTCCAGGGTTTGTGCAGGAATGGCTTTGCCTTTGCTAATCAAGCCAAGAGGAGTCAAGCCAAGAGGAGTCAAGCCAAGAGGAGTGCTGGGGGGCCCCTGGGCTGGTCCTGCTCTGCTCTGGGGAGCAGTGGTGTCTCTGCCTTGCTCCAGAGCAGCAGTACCACTGAGCTGCTCTTGTGTGAGAGCAGAGCTGCTGACTGTGCCCTGAGGTGTGACTGACCGTGGTGGATCATGTGCACCTTGGTGGGGACAGGATTCTCCTGGAGAAGGAGTGACAGGAAGTAAGTATATCAGGAAGCACCAACCAGACTTTCCCTACTTTTTATTTTGCAGGCTGGAGTGATCCGTGGGTCCCAAGGTTAACCCCAACAGCTGCCACAGAGAGTGTCAGTCTTTGTGCTTCATTTACTCTCAAATAAAACAATATCCATGTGACAGGGGATGTTGATCCAGGAGTAATTCAGTGGAGGCTGCTGCAAAGCTCCCTTTGCAAAGTGATGAGCAGCTCGTGCTTGTTGATCCAGTCTTCTGCAGAGACAGGGCAGGCAGCTATGCCAGCTCCCTGCCTGTCATTGCCCATCCATCTGGCCTCTGCCTTCCACCCAGTCTCCCACTTCAACCCTCTTGGTCCTTTTGGCTCTCTTGCTGGCCAGCCACCCTTATGTTTTCCCCGGGGCCATGCCAACAGTTGCCTAAACAACCTTTCCTGCTGAGTGCTCCAGCATGAGCACAAGGACTGGGCTGCCCTGAGGGTGCTGTGGCTGCAGCTAGCAGGGCTCTATCCAGGAGCTTGCAGGTCCTCTTGCTGATTTCTGGAGCAGAGGCAGAAAGGTGTCGAGCAGAGATGTGTCATACATCATAAGGGTACACTCACTCACCAAGCAGATCTTGGTGCTGAGGCAGCTGTGACTCTTAAATCACCACCACGTCAGTGCCGCCGGTGGGAAGCAGCACCGTGGCAGGGACACAAGGTTTTGGGACTGGCTTCTCACCTCTGTGAAGGCTCTTGTGTTGTGCCTGCTGCCTTCACTGAGTGTCATGTGAGCTAGCCCTACGGGGTGCCACCGAGGTCTAGTGCAGCCAGGGGACCTGCTGGCAAGCCAGGCAGCAAGGGGAGACCTGTGGGCAGGAGGACAGTGGTGGCACTGCGGCTGAGCACTGCCATCAGACAGAGATCAGCTAAAGGTAAAGCCTTTGCCATGCAGTCACTGAGCCCCATGCTGGTCTGCAGGACATGGCACTGTTTCTGGACAGTGTCCCAGAGCCTGGCTGCACAAGCACATGTCCCTGTGCCATGGCAGGGCCTGAGGCTGGACCTTTGTTTCTACTTTAGGTTTCCTTTCCAAACAAAGGCACCAGGGTTTGTGTTTGGATTTAATTTTGTCTTCTTTCCAAAGTCTCTGGGACATGGCTGGGTTAATATCATAGTTTATCAACAATCAGTGCTCAAGAAAATAGGCTGTCTTTAGGTGATATTTAATGAGCTTGGAAATGAGAATATGGCTATGCTGTTGTAGGAGACAGGAATGAGAATTTTAATGAGGGTTTATGTTTAATAAAAGGTTAATAAATTTTAATTAAATTAAACCAATAAAGTTCAATATTTGCTTAGCATATCAAAGTTCTGTTTGGCCTGGTGGTGTGTGAAATGCTAGCTCACGCTCTGCTAACACAAAGGTCTGCCTCCTGCTTCCACCAGCATTGCCAGCCCTGGCAGAGCAGCTATGGGGAAAACCTCCAATTGTGGGAAGTAACTCCAGGAGCTGTTTGAATTTTGGCGTATTTTGCAGATAGGTCATCACCAGAGTTACCAAAGGTCCCTCCCTGGCTCACAGACTCCACATTGCTGGCAGCTGATGCTCAAGTCCCTCTGATGTGCCAGGGTGAAGTGATGCCACACAGAGCAATGCATGGCTTTCCAGCTAAAAGCTTTCCTGTGTAAAACAACTTCCAGGTTGGGGAAAGTATTTGCTGCTCCTTTGCTCCCTTGGAAGCCCCATGGGGTTTCATATTCCACAAGCATGTCTTTAGTTTCACATTTTGAAAAATGAGAGCTTCCTCTAAATTATAAAAGGCTATTTCAAGACACATTTTAAAGAAAATTTGAAATAAACCCTGTTTAGTTGTGAATGTGGTGGAATAGAAACCATTCTGACACCAAAGCTGTTTCCTCACAGGCCGCCACATGAGCCCAGTGCCATTGCCAGTGACTCCCTGCCCAGGCCAGGCTCCAGAGAGGGAATATGGGGCACGAGGGGCTGATCCCTGAGTCTGGGGATTGAGCTGTACCAGGTTGCAGCCATGTGTCCCTGGCGACCTTGCCAGGAGCTCAGGCATGGTGAGGCCCTGGCACACCTGTGGTGTTTTGGTGCCATGAGCTGGGCACAAGAACAGACTCAGCCATGTGTCAGCTCACAGCAGTGGCTGCTGGTGACCTGTTGGCCTCACACAGAGCCTGCTGAGGAGCTTCCGAGCACCGTCCTGCTATTGTAAGCGAACAGCTGGCATGAAACGTGGCTTAATTGTTTACAAGGGCATGGGCCAGATGTGGTGTGTGTGACCTGTGCCAGGCCACGGCTAATCAGCTTGGGAAAGAAGGAGGATGGACATGCTGGGCAGGAGCCAGCACCTGGCACAGCCTTTGGCACAGGCAGGGCGAGCACCTGGCACAACATGGCGTGGCATGGCACAGCATGGTGTGGCATGGCACATCATTGCAGGAGCATTGCACAGCTCCTAGCTTTCGCAGTCTCCCACAGACAGCCAGGACAGCATGGAAAAGACATCATGGACAGTAGCACTTGTGGCTGTTGCTGTCATTAGTGACACCAGGAACACCATCAGGGTGAGGTTTGGCTCTCACTTTTTGCAGGAGCTGCCAGGGGCTCCTGACCCAACACACAGCACCCCTGATCCCTATTCACTGCTGTGGACAGCACAGGCTGGCACAAAAATGAATCCTAGTGGATTTGGAAGAAACAGAAAAGCTCAGAGTTCATTTCAGAGCAACATCAGTGGATAGAGCTACAGCTTTGTGTCAGCTGCTAGTGCCGCTCCGGGACCCCTTCTCAGCTCAGCTCCTCTGCTGACTCTGGAGCAGAGTTTGGGCTTTGGCTCTTGGTGCTGATCACCCTCTCCCAGCATGGCCAGGGAGAGTGGCAGGCAGGGAAACGATTAAGAAATGTTATTAGGAGGTTTCACAGACAATAAATGTATTTCTTCTAAAAGAACTGGAGGAATATTTTGATTATTACATTTATTAGAGGGCTCAGCAAACGTGTTACACCCATATGACAAATAAATGTGATGGTTTCAGATTTCATTAGGCAGCCCCAGGCAGCTGTGCTTTGTCCCAGCCACAAATGAGCAGGGTCTCTGTCATGATTCCTTAATGGTCATTTTTGCATCAGTAGTAATGAATGTGCTGAGTGCGGTTGTTCCATCCCTTAACCCTTGCCCAGCACCGAGGCTGCAGTGCTGGAGCTCCAGGGCTCTGGGTGCAGCTGGAAGAGGGAGAAGCCCCTTTGGTCTGGAGGAACCACATGCTGGAGCTAGTTTGCAGGATGAGACATTTCTGCCTCCTCTGAACAACATGGAAGTGAAGGGGAAGGAGATCTGGGGGCTCAGCATCACGCCTGCCAGCCTCACCAGGGCTCGTGGCCAGCTCCTGACAGGAGAAGACTCACTGTGCTGGGCTAGGGCTCCTGGAGCACTGGCTGTCTGCAAGGAAGGAGCAGGGGAGAGCAGGGGGTGGAGAAGGGCAAGAACTGCTTTTTATTTTTTATTTCTTTCTTTTTAAATTTACCAGTGTCAAATCCAATCTGAGCAGAGGATGCATATATTTAAATTAAAAGTAATTAAAAATGTGCTGCCAGAAAAATGCATGATGGATTCAATGTAAGAAAATGAAGTAATAAAATACTTTATGGATTAACTCATATCAGACTGTTTTGCAAATTTATTTTTCATTATGATACATCCATATCAGATAATGTCTGAATTTATTATGCTGCCTTCAGGCAGGCAGTGTCTGAAACCTTCACAGCCCCATTTGGGTTCTGGTGACTGGTGAGCAAGGTTTCTGTCATCATTTCTTAGTGGTCACTTCACCTCAGTAATAATGAACGAGTCAAGCAGGGCTGTTATTTTCTTTAATCTCTTTCCTCATATTAAAAAAATACAGCCAGCCACATCATTATTGCAGCAGGCCCAGAGGACTATTTCCAGGTCATTACTCCAGTTCGTCTGAGCGTCTCAAGGTCCTAAAGGGTTTGGGGTTATATGCAATAAGGCGTTCCTCGACAACATTTCCCTTGAGCCCTAGGTGTTAATGAGAAAGATTTTCCATGTGGCTGTTAACACTGTGTGGTTTAAAAAGTCACAAAGAAAAGGGAATTTCCTACTTCAGCTTCCTGTCTCATTGTGGATCTTTTTTGTTTGCAAATCTGTGGGAGGATATTTACCTCTCTAATTGCCTAAATTCACCGTTATTTTTCTAGAGGGAGAATCTTAACCCTGTGCAGTGTAGGTTTGCATCCACAAGCCAAGTTTGAAATTTTCTGGTTTATTAACTTTTAATTGTCCCTATATTATTCTGACAGAATATTTTTCCCCCTTTGCAGACAGAAGAAGTATCAAAGTGCAAACCTACAACAAGGCAAATGCCATCAAAAATTCCATTTTTTTTCCCCAAGACAGAGGCCCAGTGTAATAATAAACATTTGGATGTTCTAATAGGGTTACAGAGTGCAGTTTGGTGCCTCCATGCTGTGTCTCATGGGACAGCCTGGTAAAGCAATTACATGACTGGAGTGTGCTCAGAAAAACCTGGAGACTAAATGAGACCATACAGGACTGAGTCCCAAACCCTGGGCAGAGACTTGACCACACCAGGGCCTCTGCCTGAGGAAGAGCCTTTCAGGGACATGATGTTGGTGGAGTAGTGTTTGAGGCCATTGTTGTCACCTTGGTGCTGTGTGACAAATGCTGTCTTTCGTGCACCTCACCCAGATGTTGGGGAAGGGCTCAGGGGGTCCATGGGGCTGGTATGCTCCTGCAGCCCAGACAGGCAGGAACCTGCCCCCCATCCCTTCCTGGCTCTGTTTTCCTATCGCTCTGGGGTGATAGTGAGTCCTTTCCCCTTTTGGGAAGGGGTTTTGAGGCACCCAAAGCCACCCCAGCCATGTGCCTTACTCGTACCTCAGGGTGTCAGGTGGCTGCTGGAGCCCCAAGCCCTCACATGCATGGACCAGCCAGGGGATCTTGAAACTCGGTGTCTTAAACTTTCTAACCTCACTTATGATGAACGTTTTTGTTTGCTCAGCATCTTCAGCTTGTTTGCCAAACCAGAACCTACCACACTTGTGTGCTTTTAAGAGCTGCTATGAATTTCACAACATGTAAAAATGACAGAATATTAACAAAGTATTGATTTTCTTATTTATTTTTATGCATTTTATTAACTAAAACACTTTAAAATGTAACCATTATGTATTACATTTACTCTGCAATGTTGAATATGAATCTCAAACAATAAAACCCACTGAATTCTTTATAAAGGGGAAATTCAGGAAAAAAGTATGATTAAAACCACTGCCTGCACTGCCAGGCAACCGCTGTGGACCACTGGCCCTGTGGGCACCGAACTGTCTGTCTGCTGCTCTTGCATGGGGAGGACTTTGCTGAAGCTTCCCTCCATGGAAGTTCTTTCCAGAGTAATGAACAAGTGGGTAATGCACTGAAAGCCATAGAGATAATTTCAGGAATTTCATATCCAAGGAGATGTTTGGAGTGGAGATACAATGTTATGTTAACAATTTTTATAACCACTTACTCCAGAAACCTGAGCTCCTTTGTACTCTGGACCCAGTGTTTGAAATTATCTCACTCCATCCTCATAAAGGACATTCTAGAAATTCTTTGGAAACCTATCACAGTGTAGGGCAAGGATGCTGCTTTGAAGCCCTGTCTTTGCTCATACTTGAGTGAATTTTGCAATAAAACTCATTCCATCTGTGGGGAGGTTTTGGTGTATATAGGCATGCTCACACCCCACAGATCTCATAATCATTTAGTTATTAATTTTAAAAAATCTTTTGGAAGAGCAATATAATGCCCCCAGGAATGCAGCGGAGTGGGGCCCGTCCTCAGAATTCGTGCAAGGCTATAGAAATGCAAAGTGTTCCAGGAGGAAAAAAAAAAAGTGTCTTAATCCAGGTACTCAGAGTTACTGAATACATATCAATTTTCCCCTTAACCTGTTCTTCTGAAGCTATGCAACTGCACAAATCTAGTTATTAGCACAACTTAGATGTAAGATGAGTGCAGAGGCATAAAAATATCTTGGTTCCCCAATGGGGATAATATCAGCACATCACTCTGTAACAGTATCATGCAGGAGAGGCTAATTTGCACTTGTGAGGCACTTGCCTTCTACTGCTGAGCACTGGGAAAAAGCCAGAGGAAATTCGTAATTCTGCTTTCAGTGCCAGTTTTACACAATCTGGGGTTACCCATTGCCTGCTGGCTGGAAGGAAAATATTTGTCCAGCTATAGAGCCATGAGAATGAGTCCTCTGAGCCCCAAGGGAGGCTCTGGCTTTGTGTTGCTTCAGAAAAACCACAGGTTACGTGAACACGTATGTGCGACTGTAGAGCAGGGAGCAGCAAGTTGGGACCCAGGGATGGAGGAAGAGCCTTCACTGCAGGGCTGCAGAACTGCAAAGCAGTCTTGACTCAGGATCTGAAGAGACAGCACCAGCATGGAGCTTTTCCAGAGGGAGGACTGGGATTGCAGCCCCAGTGGCTGGATGAGCAGGAGGAGAGGCTCCAGTATGGGAGCTCCTGCCTCAGCCGGAGCTGAGCAGAGCCTCTCGGAAGCAGACCTGCACACGTGCATGTGTGCTACAGAGAAATCTGTCTTCAGCCCTAATGAGCCCACGGCAGCCAACCTCCCACCCACACCTGCTCTGCTAGATCTCTGTTACAGTGCAAACCTAATTAACAGTGGATCTTAGAGGCGAGCTGCACGCATGGGCACGAGGCAGAGCACCGCGAGCTGGAGTACAAAATCTATATATAGATCCCTGCATCTTCCTGACTCTAAGTAGGCTGTACAGCAGCTATTTTGGAGAGGAGGAGGTGTGTGAGAGCCTGCCCAGGGTGAGGGAGGATGTGGTGGAGGGCCCAGGTAGGCTCGTTAACGTGCCTGGCCTTTTCAGGGAAGATTTAGAAGGACTCTGTAATCTGCAAATTCTAAAGAGCTGACAGAGACAGTTATTAAGGGCTGGTAGGTGATGGCTGCTCACTGTGTTATTAAAGTGCTAAAAGATTATGTCTCTGATAGCTATGTGCTTACAGTGTCCTTCATGACCACTTCCACAGGGACAGGGACAAGGAGAACAGCAGAGGATCGATAAAAGGATATTACCACTGGGCCAATCCCAATAATAAGAGAGGTGATATATACACACCATTTAAATTGTCCAACACATTTAATGTTCATTAACACTAATTTTCACAGTGCTGGTGTTTAACATATTATTGCAATGAAATTAATAAAAAATACCCCACAGGAAATATAATTTAACTGTTTATATACTCACCTTTTGATTGCCAATTTCCTGCCGAGCTCTGCTCCTGCATCAGCCTTTGCAGGAAACAGCAGCTGAGAGAGCTGGTGGCAGGGCTGGAAGAGTCCCCAGAGACCTGTGCCTGGCAGCCTTGGCACAACACAGACCAACCAGACCCAGCAGAAACATCTGGCAGAGGCAGGGCTGCTGGTGCTGCGTGCCCCAAGTGAGCAGGGAAAAGCAAGGGTGCCTGCAGCTAGCTTTCCCTTGGATTTCCTATGTGTTATCTTTCCTCCTTTTATACTTCCTGCTCCTCCAGAAACCTCTTTCAGAATTCTCCTTTCTTCTTCTCCTCCTTAAGAATTTCCTCAGGATCAGATGGATGAATCTTCATTATCCTTGTGAAAAATCTCCACTCGGATTGGTTTCAGTGTAGGGGCATTTTTCACTTAACTGGGAAAAAACCCAAACATTCAATAGTTTTGTTATTATGCAGTAATTACTGGGGAATTACATATTTATTTATCTCTTACGAAGCACATGGAAATTGTATTTGGCCACAGTGTATAAATTGTGGTATAATTACTGTAAAATTTACAGTTTTTATACTTCCAACAAGTTAGCTTTTAAATCACACAACCCCCATGTAAATACTTTAAAATTATTCAGTAATTACTTATTTACATTGTAATTAAAATAAGTAATTAGCATACATTTACAGAGGATTTACATACTTATTTGTGAAAATAGTTCTTTGGCAGATGCAAAAGAAATCTTGAGCTGATCATAAAAAAAAAAATAGAAAATATAAGTGCTTGGAGAAAGAGACTTTGTAGCTGTCTGACAGCACTTGCTCCTACAGCGATGGCATTTACCATGCCCCTGCCTGCCTGGGGTATGGATGTTCCTGTAGAGGCTTTCTCTTGACACCTCTGTTGTGGTCAGGAGCAAAGGAAGTGAGAGCAGATTAAAAGAGCAAGTGCCCATGGCAGAGCAGGACCTGGCTGTAGTCAAAGGGCCTCTAGAGCAACCAGTGTTGACATGCCACCGAGTTGGACCCTCTGGCAGGGAGGCATCACTCAGCCCACCCTGGCAGCTCCAGGTATCACCCAGCCCTTCCCAGCAGCTCCAGGTGAGGCTGTCAGATGCCACAGCCCCATTTCACTGTGCTCCCCAAAGGTGCTCAGCCTCCATTTGTCCTCGTGGCCACTGACCCTGGGTGGTCTGCAGAGCTTCCCTTTTCCTGTGCAACAAAGGTGATTGCTAGTTTGAGATCCTAAATGAGGAATGAGCATTTGGCAAGAGATACCAGCAAAGGTTGCTTGGGCCAGGCTCTGCCAGCATGCTGGCACAGTCTTCTGCTCCTGGAAGTAGCTGGAGTTGTTCTGAAGCAGCAGCTGTGTTCTTAGAAAGTCTGTTGGCGTGGAGGAGAGCAGACTTTGAGCCAAAACTGGCCCTTTAAAAGCCCATGCCGGGACTGAGAGGGCTTAGCAAAACATCCACTGACAATCTGCAGGGATGTGTAGTTACTGTGTATGTATTTCAGCTAAACAAGACAAATCTGGCTGATGATTGTGTCTAAGTAGGAAGAATGATTGAAGGTCTGTGCCCTCCCTGGTAAAGATAGCATAAATGATGATTGGTTTGAGGCAGGAACTCCCAGGCCAAGGCTGCAGGCACAGCCTGTGCAGTGTGCTCAATGGCACAAATACCCACAGAGGGGACCCCAGGGCTGCTGCCCCACTGCCTGGCACTGCTGGCAAGCGTTGTGCCCAAGGGGAGGCAGGAGGAAGCCTGTGGCATGGCCTCTGCTGCTCCCCTGAGCTGGACACCAGCCTGAGTAAGTAATTCTTGCAGCACAGAATTAGGGGAGTTTTTTTTTTCTTAGAGATTTGCATCAGCTGTGGGCTTTCCACTGGAAGAAGGTGCCAACACTCAAGGGGGCTTTTCCATCACATGGAGCATTTATAAGAGCTTGGGCTGATGTGCACATGGGGGCTGGTGTCTAATACATGCAGCTCCTGATTCAGGTGTTGTAGGGCAATAGGTTTTCCTGGTCCAACAGCAATTTGCAGATGGACAGCTAGGAACATGAGGGAGCTCCCAAAGATGCTCCTACTACAATTAAGCTAACATGTTTACACAGGTTCTTCCTGGTTCTTTTCACATCGGGACCAAGGTGACTGAAGGTCAAGCAACACACAGGCACAGAGCTGGCACAGCTTTGCCCAGTAGCAGTGAGTGCTGTGAGGTTCATGGGGAGATCCAAGACTCAGGGCAGTGACCTCTTGCTTTAGAGTGGCTCTTATTAGCTCAGCAATGGACTTATATCTTTATGCTCAAGCCTGCTTTCTGCTCTCTGCCTTTGTGTGCTTTGTTCTCCAAGACTTGCCATTGTTTTGGCATGCTTCTGCCACTACTTTTGTCTTTATCATAAAACCCATTTCTGTACCTGTTGAGTGCTGGTGGGAAAAGATGGGAACCTTAGAGACATCCAGTGCTTTGTGTAAAAGGAAATGAAGCGTTCCAGTGGGCAGGCTAATGTTCATTAATGATCAAGACCTCATCGCTGGAATTGTGTTAGCCACATTCAGCCAGTTCAGAAATCCCTTCCTGGTGAGACAATGCAAGGTGTGCACAAAGGGAGGATCCATGGCAGAGGCTCTGCTCTGGAATTACACTGCCTCACCAGAGCACTTTCCCTGGGCCGTTATCGCATGTGCTGTATTATTGGATTTCTCCAAAGTCTCCCTTTATCCTTATTAATGCTGTGAATGTTGTAGCAAGGAGTGATATGATCTAACATTGGATAAAATCACAATTTGTCCTTCTTCTTGGTGTAAATGTAACAGGGCTTAACTGTACAAACAAATAAGCCTAAATAGAAACATTTGTGATGATAAATGGGCAAGGAGAGTGCTCTTTGCAAGGTGAGAGATGACAGTGCCTGTGCACAGAATGGAGAATCTTGCTGCTTCAGGGTCAGTCTCAGGCAGCCTCAAGGTCAGTTCTGCACTCTCTTTCCACCCCCTCCTCCTCCTCCTCCTTCCTCCAACAGTGGAAGATGTTCCTACAACTCCTGCTCCCTGACAAGACTTCAGGCTCCTTCATTGTCAGTTAGGCTCCCAGGGTGCTGCTGAGAGCGTGGCCAAGGTGCTTGGTCTGTTTGGTGTTTGGGATATGGCTCAGCTCCGGCAGCTCATAGTGGTGAGGCTGAGCCCGTCTACTTGAGAGAGAGCTGAGCCTTGCTGAGAGAGGAAAGAGCAAGTCTGCTCAGCAGCACTTAAATATATTGCTGACATGTTATTGAATTGGTTATATTACTGGATTGGCACATGGTGTGATGTATTAAACCTTCTTTGCTGTGAGGTTGCCAGAGCACTGGACCAGGCTGCCCAGAAAGGCTGTGGAGTCTCCTTCTCTGGAGAGTTTCCAAACCCACCTGGATGTGATCCTGTTCTGGGTGACCTTGCTTTATCAGGTGGGTTGGACTAGGTGATCCCCAGAGGTCCCTTCCAGCAGCCACCATGCTGGCATCCTGGGATTTTTTAACTTCTCATCTTCCATGCTGAGTAAATAGTTCAGAACTTGGCTTCACGTGCGTGGTGTGGTGTGGCAAGCTCCCTGGGCGAGCTGTCCTGCATCTCCCTGCCACCTGCCCTCTGGGGCCTCAGGGTGAAGTGAAAATAGAATAAACACGAATCTCATCCCCAGATGTGCTCAGCAGACACAATGTCCATGCCAACCCTGCACTTGTGAATGGAGGAGAGGCAGCAGTGCCAGTGGGGAAGGTCATGGGTCAAAACGCTAGAACCCCACCCTATTGGTGTGGTGGTGGGGGAGGAGGGTCCCAGGCAGTGCCCAGACCAGTGCTGGAGTGGGCAGCGTGCTCCTGGGGTGAGGTTCACCAACACAGCCGAGCACAGTGCACGTTGCTGACCCTGCGCTCCCGTCACAGCACGGGAGCCGCGTGTAATGAGGCCCTGTGCGGATATTGATATGACAGAACAAAAGGCCAAGGTGCAGTAAGGACAGCAATCTGCAGGTCTCAGTCCATTTGTTTTTCACACCAAATCCATCACTGTAATGGGTCACCTTTCTGTGGCAGCTCATGATTACCTGCTTACCGGGGAGCATGGCAGGTGGGCGGCAGGCCGGGGCCAGGAGGAAGTAGGTGCGGGCAGCCTCTCCTGACTCCCCGGGGATTTATGGCAGGTCAGTGCCGCACGTTTCCCTGATAGATCAAGTGGATTGGAGTTTATTTGGGTCACAGCTACTGGAGTTGTTTTCTGTGACAAAAGACTGATGGGGAGAGCTCCAGGGAGCTGCCTGGGGAGATGTGTCAGGAGGGCACCTGGTTAAGGGAGTTGCTGGCTGGGCAGTGGGGTGGTTGGGGTGCAGGCAGAAAGGGAGCTGGGCTGTATTCCTCCATCACTACCCCACAGCCATCCTTCATCCTGCTGCCCCCTCTTCATCCTTGGCACTGAGACCCTGGTATAGGGAAGGCATGAGGAGTGTCTTCTGCCATGCCACACCCTCCCAAAATCCCTTCATTCCAGGACTGCAGCCCACATGCCTTCCACCCTCCTTCTCTGCCAGCAGAGCATGGTGAACATTTGCCTTGCTGCCTCAAGGTCAGCAGCTCTTGGACCCTTTGCCACAGCACCACAGGAGATGGGACTGAACCCCAGGGACATCAGCCCTGCAGCTCTGGCAGCTGCTCCCAGCAGCAGGCTGAGAGGAAAAATGTTCCTTTCCATAGTGTCCTGCTCACACGCATTCCTATTTAATATCCATGCACCAAAATGAGACAAGTGCTTAATGAGGTCAGCCATGAGTTTTGTCTGAACTCCACCAGCCAAGGAGTCCTCAAAACTGCTTTGCAGTGGTTGTGCTAAAAAGTTTAATACTCACACACTGTTAACCTCCACAGGGGCTGCAGTGTGCTGGGCAGCAAGGTGCTGCCAGCTCCTTTCCATCGCTACAGAAAAGAGGGAGCTGGAAATTAGTCCTTATTAAAACCCATCCCTCCACATGTTTCAGCAGAGGTGTGAGTAGGTTCAGTAAGATCATGAAGAGTTGCATCTGTTGTTTTGGGGGTTGCCTACCTCCCGTTTAGGGTTAATGTTATCAGGGAAAGCACTGACAAAAGCTAAACAATGATAATTATTTCAATGCATGGAAAAAACCAGCCTCGGAAGACAGAGCTAACTCTCACAACATCTTAAGGCATGGAAGCCATCTGTGATAAGGATGGTTGCCTTTCAAAGATAAGGAAACAAAATTGAAACATATTATACATAAATGGCTTCAGGCAATGAATCATTCTGCTCCGTCCTCACTGTTGGATTGTGGCCATAGCAAAGAAAATAGTAATAACGATAGTAACAATAATTAATACTGTGGGTCCTTTTTGCTGCTCCTGGCTGGAAGCCCTCAGCCAGATCCCAGACACTAGACCAGGCACAGTAAACATACATTTATGGTAATTTTATTTGAACTCTTGAGAATACGTCCCACACCACTATGATTTGATGGCTTATTAAACCCTGCAGGGTACCTTCTCAGGACGGGAGTGCTAGCAGCAGTTGGAGGGAGAGAGAGAGCCATCAGCAGGGACCAGCATCATTTCCCTCCTAATTAAAAGTCAAAATGTCATCTAGGTTTTTGTATTGTAATTGCAATGGTCATTGCAAAGACACCACGAAATCTGGCTGCATTAGCACTTCTTTGAGGGGAGGTCTGGTGAATGAAGATGTATTGAAGGCTGCTTTCTGGCGTTCTTCTTGTACAAGTCCAGGCTTTAAGTGCAGTAAACGAGCCCCCTGCCAAGAGCTCACCTCACCTCTGGGCCTCCCCTCCCCCCAACTATATCAGGGGACTTGAATGAAAAAAAAAAATAAAAAAATCATACATTCCAACCCTAAACGATACCAGTAAGTTTGTGCAAGCTTATGTAAATCACACAAAAAGTGACAAGTTTTCCTATTAAAAGATAATTGTAATCAGGGTGCTGGACGTGCGGTGCACTGATGATTGGAGATAGACGGGCAGCGTGAAAAGATGGATCGTTTTAATTTGCACCAATTAAATTGAAGTTCATGGGATCATCTTCTTCAATCTTCATGAATACTTTATTTTCTGGCTGCTATGGAGCTATTAAAAAGAATGATTGAGCCAAGAGCTAGGCATAGTATATTTTATGAAATATCACCTTTAAAGAATTTGAGTGCGCCATTTTCATAATGAGTTTTCTAGTACCTAATACCCTTCTATATTACTACATTTTTAAAGTGGATTGATCTGGAAAGTGCAGAAAGTGCAGGTAATGATACATTTTGCTAGGATAAGGTGGCTGATAATGTATCATGTTACTGCTCTGAGAATAATAGATTGCCTCGTGTTTGAGATGTGGCATTCTTATTTTGGTGCTTGCCTTGTGCAGACAAGGGGAATCCTCTATGTCTCCAGAAAAAAAATGTTTAATTGTTTGTGCAATTTCCTTCTTGATTCTTCTTTGTCTTTTCTGTATAGTTTGTGACCTCAGAAAAAGCTTTCTGAGGTTTGAGGGAGGCTGTTCTCAGGTATGCATTTGTCTTGATGGATGTTGTTAGAACAGAACAGCATGTAGGAGACAACACACTATGGGAGATAAAGAAATACACAACCCTATATTATTTACCAGTGCCTCACATTCTCTTCCCAAGAGAAATGAGTGATGATAGCTTCAAAAGGATAAGTCAATGAGAAGGGTGGTCATCTCTCACTCACAACTGCCGAAAAGGCCTCAAGTCTCACTATTTCACACGCAGACAAATCAAAAGCTTAACAGGAAAAAGGGGATGCTCAGCTGCGTGCTGGATTTGAGCCTGCCCTGCTGTTCTCACCCGGCTTTTGTGACTGCAGAGATGAGGAATTCCTCCTGAGATCCTCCTCAGCTTTACTGCCATTGTCCATCTCTCTCCACCCTGAGCTGAACCAGCACCTGGCTGTGGCTCCTTACCCAGGGGTGGGTATCAGTGAAAGCTGGCAGAAACTCCTGAGCACTGTGGAAGCCCAGAGCACCTCTCAAGGTTGGAGCTGGTACCAGTTTGGTGACTGCACTCTTGTAAATAACTCACTTTAAAGTTACACTGGATAAAGTGGGGACAAGTACAAAGGAGGCCACAGTTCCTCCAGTGCCTGCAGGATCAACAAGGTGGGTTCATTTTCATCACCAAGGAGCTGGGAGGTGCCAGCCTTCAAGGAAGCACTAACCAGAGTGAGAAGGGACATGGCAGCACTGCAGGAACAAGTGTGTGCATCCCATGGGGATGGCCTGCTGCTAACAGCACTGGTCCCTGTTCACTGCAAGTCACAGCAACATGATGCCATCTCTACATAGGTTTAAGCAACAGCAATCATAATTAACCCTGCTAATTAATCAGGGCATAACATATTAATTGCTAGCACACAAGGCTCCAAATGAGCAGGTGCTGTGTGGGAATCTAATGGGATAATGAACTGAGGAGCAGTGGCACATGCAGCAGAGTGCACGTCACTTGGAGGGACAGGCTTGGCAAAACCCAGAGCTTGGCCAAAAGTCACTGCCCCTCCGTGCCACCACCTCCAAACAGGGTGCAGGGAGTGAGAGCCGGAGAAGGAGAAGGGAAGGTGGGTGATGCAGCTGCCCACCCTGCTGGAGCCACATGTTGGGAGCCACTGGTCAAAGGGGGTTGGAAGGACAGACAGAAAGGCAAGGGCTGGTCCTGCTCTGTGTAGAGCTACAGTTTGGCACCAAACATGGGATGTGAGACTTGGCAGTGGGTAATGGATGAAGTTCTCTGCTGGTGTTGGAGCCAAACCAGTGGATCCTGTCCTTGCTACTTCCCCTGCTACAGCCTTTTTGTGACACACTGTGTCCCTTCAGTCCTCTGGCTGTAGACTTTGACTACAGCACTTAGAGGAAGGCTTTGAGAAGTCCTGGCACTTGAGGTTTCTCAGGAAGAGGAGTAGGTTCAGGCTTCCCAAGGACTTTAAAAAGTTTTGAAAAGTTTTGTTTGCTTGTTTCGTTTGTTTTCTTCTGGCAACTTAGGATGCTCCTGAGAAAGAGTTAGAGGAAAGTGGGAGCTACTGAATGACAGGCATCTTACAGACAGGTCTTGTAGCCAGACCCCATGTAAGTTGCCTGAGCAATCCACTCAAAAATTGTAACTAGTTGGTCATTAGAGTTATTCAGATGTTACTGTTTCCAGCAAGTCAATTTCTTTAGGGAGAGAGGGGGAGCAGCGGATCATCGGTTTTGTTTTGTTTTGTTACTATTAGGAGAATAAAGCCCAAACACCAAAGAAATACTTTGTTGCCTCATAAAGTATTTATATTGGGCAGAAGGAATTGTTCAAGCCCTTCACCAGACTTGCTGGAGAGATCTCCCAGCCTGAGGAAAGGCAGAAGAACCCACGCTGCCTGGGGCACTGGGCATCAGCTTAGTCACCCAAGGTTGGCACTGCACAGGTAATACTGGCACCAGCCTCTCCCTTTGTGCTGCCCTGGGCTCAGCACCATCTCTTCTCACCTGAAATATCTCCTGCTCCTGTTGCCAGAGACTACAGTTAGTGCAGCAGCTGCTCAGGGTGCAGGAACTGGGGCTACTGCAGGACAGACCTTCCCAGGGCAGAGCTGTGGCTGCTGAGGAGCCTCCAGCCTGGGATCTTGCAGCCTTTGTGATACTCCTGCACTGCAGATGTTTCTGCTCCACATAGATGCAGGCTTGGCATCAGCCTTCTACTTAGTTTTCCCTACATTTCATTCATAAAGGATACAGGTATCTGTGTGTTTTTATACCAGCTGAGAGATGAAGTCTTTATAAATTTAATCTCTATAAATTTAATCTTTTTCTGGACTTTGCAATACAATTTAGTGCAGCACCAGTCTGGATGCAGAACTTACAGAAGATCTGCCTCTAGCAGCCCCCACTCCGTAAGGACCAGGTGGGGACAGTTCCACTGCCACCCATCCTGGGAGGAGAAGCCTTCTGTGGGGATCAGGGGTCTCATCTGCAGAGGTAGGGGTCCCAAGATGTCCTGTCTGTGCATCAAGATCATGGAGGTGAGCCAGGAGCCTGCCCTTGTGATCATCCACCTATACATCCCCAATATTAAATAACGTTATATTTAGGTCAAGAGCATTTATGAGGATTGCACAGGACCTTCTGTGATCTACTTCACCAGTGTTTCCTTTAATTGTCCTAAAATTGGCAATAGATTAAAAGAAAATAATTATCCCTAATTATGTTAATTAAATGGCTAATTCATTAACAAGCTTAACATCTTTTACTTGCACCATCTCTGCTATGCAGGATTGTGCTTCCAGGAGGAACTGCCAGTGCATGCTGCATTCTGTGCAAACGAAGTTGCAGCGTGTTTAGTGCAAGCTGTGAGAACAAAATCCCCTCATTATTCAGATGACAGAACAAAACTATAAATAGTGGATCGCAATTAAAATCAGAACAATTACTTTTTACCCATTATGCTGCCTTTTGCACAATAGCAGCCTATAAAAGGAAAAAGCACAGTCCTTTTAGATATCTCTCTCTCTCTCACCCCCCCCCCCCCCCCCCCCCCCCGNGCATGTCTGAACAGGGCTAGGGTATTAAACATCCCCGAGGACATACTATAATAACCTCTTCAGTGGCTTTTAGGATCCCTAAGGAACCAGGAACTCTGAAAAAAACCTCCAAAAGGAGGGAAAGTGCATAACGATTTCATCCAATTAGGTATGGATTAGTCAGCTCTGTGTCTTGAATCCTGTTCCCTGTGAGAAGGTGTTCTCCTTCAGGAACAGTTGACAAAATCATCGGGGAAATTATAATGCAGTACCTAAATGAAATCACAATACCTTAGTTTCTCCTCCAAGAAAAAATAAACTACAAAATCAATACGGTGGTGTATAAAGTAAAAAGAAATGCAGCAGTCACTTTATTGCTTAGCTGCAAGCATAGCCTCTGTGTTTATAGCATCCATGAGTGACTATCAAAGTCAGACTCCAAAGGACAAATGCTGCTGCTGCCATGATTGGCTACAGCAGATGTTAATTTTTAAATACCACTGGTATTATCCTCCTCACAATGCCTTTCTACACTCTTCTAGTTTTAAGAAATCACCAGCCCATTTATATTTAACAAGACAATTAAACTGCAGAGCTCTCCAAGTGCAGCAGTGGTTTGCAGGGGTGCCCCTCCAGGACTCTTGGTTTTGTTTCCAACAGTAGGTGCTGCTGTCATGTCCTCTCCTGTGCCCACAACCCGGTTGGTCTGGCCATACAACCCACAGCCAGCACATGGGAACAGTGAAGGACAGCAGTGCTGGTGCCCCCTCTACACATGTGCTGATTTAGAAGGGAGAAGTGAAGCCCAGGTGTGTGCTCAGCCCCTCGTTGGAAGCTTTTCTTTCCATAAATACCTCCAAAAGGCTGCCAAGTCCCAGGACCCTGCTTGCACCCTGCACCCCCCAGCCCTATACCTAGTGTCCAGCCAGACCTGGCCCCAGGAACTGGAGCTTGCCCAGACATTGCAGGAGAGGGCACCCAGGAAAGGGCTGTGCAGGCAACTGTGCAAGCAAGGTGGATCCAGGGTTTGCACTGAGGGCCCATTGATTTTCCTCCTTTTACCTTCTACCTTTTTTTTTTTAAGTGGTGAGATCTAATTTGAAGGCACTGAAAGTAGAGCTTCATGAGCACTATGATTACTAGAAGATGCCTGTGGAGGTGAGCCATGCTCATCAGAATGCACCTGCAGGCTCCACTCAGTGTCACCACTCAGCACTCCATCCTGCTGCTGGAATTGGAAGCCCAAATATTGCTGTCTAATTGGAATGAATTTCCAGAACAGCAATAAGAGAAACTATCTGGAAAACCCAACATGCAGCACTAAGCTTTATAAATCCCAAAATGTGTGGATCCATTGCTCATGCTAGTGTTGGTACAGTGAGCGTATGGGTTTGCATATTTGGAGCTGGAGAGTTCAAGCATCACTGCAACAGCCTCCCCTCACCTGAAGCAATCCCTTCTCAGGTAACACAGAATGGATTTCTGACTGTCAGATGTACAGGGATTCCTCTCACCACACCGTTCTCTGGGCCACCAATATTTACCTTCAGCCTCCCAGGGTCTCCTCTGCAAGAAGCACCACTTCAAGTGAGAATGTCATTCCTTATGCTCTGAACTTCTGTTGTTGAACTCCCCTCAGTGTCACCTTGTTCTTCAGCTGGGGAGGGGACTGAGGGCAGCTCCTGGTTCAGCCTGTCCTGGTAGTGCCCACAACTGGTTCACACTAATCAGGCTGAGTTTCCAAGACCTTGTGTCGTCTCTGTTTCTGCTTTCTGAATTCAGCCTGACTCCATGGTACCTTTTTAGATGCATGCTGCACACCAGCACTCCACACCATACCCACATATTCATAGGGAGCTATTTGAATGTTTCCTATGCTCTTCTCATTCCTCTGAGCACCTGACATCTTATTTGCCATTTGGCTTTGAGTTCATGTTGTTCAAGGTCTCAGCAACGACCAGCTTTCCAAATCAACCAGTCATATGCTGGGGAAGTTCTGATTTTAGAGCATTCATATTTATCATCAACCTTCACTAGCTATAGCCTCATTCACTCTTCTGCCTTGGCCAAATTTCTCTGAATTTCTTTCATCTTTTCTGAATTTAACTAATCCATACAAGTGTTTCCCTTTCCAGATCAGTAATTAATATATTAATACCATTAGACTGAGTGTGTAACCATGTAGCACACTGCTAGTGACCCTTTACATTGATTAATAAAAGACTACCTAACACTTTTGTTTCCTTCCTCTTAGTCCATCTTATTGATTCATAATGTTACTATATCTTTTACCCCCATTTTTATCTTGTTTCCTAAGAAATCCTGTGGGAAGACCTCATTAAAAGCCTTTTGAAAGTCTAAAAATATGTCAAGATATTCTCTTTTATCCATTTATGTATTGGTAGGTTCAAAGTATTCTAACATATTAATGAGACATGATTTTCCACAGCAGAAACTATGTTGATTGGATGTGATCTTCGCGGTATTTTATCATTCTATATTTAATGAAAGTTTAAACCATTTTGCCAGATACCTGTGAAAGCTGAATAGTGCCCAATATCCTGGATTGCACGTAGAGTCTTTCAAAAGTGTATAGTATACAGATGAACCCTCCCTGCTCTTCTTCCAGAAAGGGAAAACAGTGCAAAAGTTGCTGCTGGATTCATTTTTTCTTGAATGCAATGAATATCTAAACATAAGGCTTTCTGTTTTGTCTCAGATCAGCTCTAGGCTGAGACACAGTCAATATGTGAATAAACTTCTCCTATACACATATAAGGTACAGTTCTCAGATCAGCTGGTGGACATAACTGCCCATAGCACCAGCATGCTTGGGATGAGCTGCGAGGGCACCTCTCTCACAGGGCTGGAGAAGTGACCATCCTCCAGGGTCTCTTCCCTTTGTCACCCAGACATGTTCAGATACCCTCTCCAGATCCACCATTTAAACTCTGGATGCTTTCCACTTCCCTGGAGTTTGTTCATTTTTCCATATGCTTTTATGAGAAATCTCTAACATTTTTCCCCATTATGATTTTACTCTAAAGATTAGCTTGTCAAAGTTGGAAGATTGAAACTATAAAACACTTTTTTTCCTTCTCTGTTGGAGAACAGCTAATTTCTTTAGAATGAATACCATCTTAATTACAACCTGCTGCTCATTAGAAACCAAATTACTGGGAAATTATTTGTCCTTTCAGCTGCTTATGTCTCTGCTTTACAAAAATGGAAACTTAAAAAATTCTCTGCAGGCTCAGCCTTTTCCAGCACATTACTTACAGGTCCCTCACAGCACAGGGGATGAGCAGCTGGTGACCTGTCTCTGCAGTGCTGTGCTCATTGAGGTGTTTGGGGTGGGACATCTCTGTCGGTTACTGTAGTCATTGTGGGCATTGGTTGGAGATATTGCTCAAGGCAAAGGGAGAAGTCCAGGCAGTCCCCAGAGCAACTTTTAAGGATAAGAGACAAAAGCTAATCCCAAAGAACAGTGAAGACTCCTGCTAAGAGATGACAAAGCTGCAGCACCAGCTCACAGACAAATCTGTCCTTTGGCCATCCCTTGGTCTCCACCCTGCCTGTGCCTCCTCCGCTGCTGTCAGGTGTTAATTAATGTGTTTTTCCCAATTATGTTTTCAAGTAGAGAAGCAACCAAGAACTCATAACTCAACCCAACTTCATCTACAGCCACGATGTGTTTTGAAAATACAGCACGTGAGCCTGCGTGTGCTGTGTGCTCCCAAGCTCAGAATACCTTGATACTCCTGGAAATCTGGATGTAAATGGAATCTGAGACAGGCCCTTTAAATTGCTAAGCAGGAGATTAAAAAGGGAAAAAAAAAAAGAATGCCAGTTCCCTGCAGCCTAATCACATCTCTTTGGGAAATTCCAGCACCAACCCAGCCGTGAAGCCAGCACAAATCAATGTGGCCCAGGGGATCAACATTTTACATATATATAAAAAATAGTAAACATCTTTTATGTATGCAATGTAATAACTACACTCAGCATCATGGGCTTTAAAAGCAAATGTTATGGGCAGTTGTATTGCAATAAAGTGGTTAAATGGGAAAGCTTTGAAGGGCTGATAATTTGTACTCTTTTCTTTACTGAACCAACTTATTCTTGTACGAGTATGACAAATTAAAACATTCTTCTGTAGGAAGAAGTTTTCATTCATCAGGATTTTTTCCCCCCACCCTTCTCATTTTCCGCCATATTTCAGGTTCAAAGAGAAGCTGGTTGCAATCCTGAACAAGAAAATGGCATTGTAGATGTAGGTCAAGCAGCTAAAAAAAAAATCCGGTTTGGGAGCCTGCAGCCTGTGGTGACACCAGGAGGCACCAGCCCAACAAACCTCAGCCCATGGACAAGAGTGGCCAGTGTGTCCACCCTGACTGCTGACAGTTGCACTCTGCAGCCTTCCCCAGCCTGGTTTGGTGAGTTCTTGTGTTACTCCAGTTGATTTCTACACAGAGGAGGCACATAGGTCCCTGAAAATAGTCAGACTTTACTCTGCTGTATCTGGTAGCTACAAAACACTCCCTATGAAAATAGAAATTAATCCCTAAAAAATTTATTAACCAATAAAATTAACAATCAAATATCGTTTCTGACTTGCAAATAAAAGCAGTGATGCAGATTTGTGCTGTGCCACACTAATTAACACTGTGGAAGTATTCTCCAGGGCGATGTCACAGCTCCTTCTGGACCAAAAATCACAGTGAAGCTAAGGATCTGGTGCACTAAATGGACAGTAAATAACACGTTCACTGCCTTTAATTATTTAACAAGCACAGCAATGACCCAAGATAACATAAAATATGTACAAATATATTGTGTGAGAATGCAGTGCTGTTGAAGGTGTGGATTTTTTTGCACTGGAGACAGAAGTTTTCACTTTCCTCACTGTGCTTCTTCTAGCTCTTTCCTAGGGCTGAGATGTGATTTCACTCCCACACTCATTGAACAGTCTCTCTTTACAGAACTAGCAGGGTTGATTATTTTATCTTATTGTATTACATGCAGGGCATGCACCTTAGGGGACTGTGTGCCTCTTCTCCTTGTTCCTGTCGGGGTTTGCCCTTTGCTGCACTACGAGTTTTGTCTTATGCCATGCACAGCCCTGGTGTTCAGTATTTAATAAGCAACAGAGAACTGAACCCACTGGCACAGGTAACTTTAATTTTTCCTCTGAGATTTGGCCTCAAGGTTTACAAAGACTGGAGAGTATGTGTGCAACAGTCCTCAGCTCATCCTGCTGCTTCTCAGCACAGGCAGGATTTTTCTGGGGAACAGCTGAGAAGTTTCATGGCACCTCAAAGCTGTTTCTGGTGGGGTCAAGAGTGGAATCACTGTGATGGTTCCTTGTGTCTTCCCCGAGTTTTGCAAATACAGTATAAATAATTTGTGAAGTATTGGAACATATGAGGAGAAACCATCTTAGAATTTATTTATTTCCATAGGCTGTATCTGGGAATTTAAAAAAATTAAGTGCTTTACACAAATAGCAGGAAATTGGTCTCCCAAGTCTTAAACTGGTATCAGCAGCTGTGATCAGTCCTTCCCACTAATACTACCTTAACTGACAGTTTGGATGATGTGAAATTACTGCCCAGCACTGAGCATGCTTCATATAGAAAATCCTCTATTGTGATGAATTGGAAAGAAAAGCTTCCCAATATTACAGACTTTGGAAACATTTATTAACAATTTGATAATACTATATGTGGAGGCTTCATGCTCCTCAAATGCCTCCTTAGCTTGGAGCAGAATGATTTCACTCTGGTTGCTTTTAACTCCCTTGCATTTATCTTGCCTGAGTGTCTCCACTGGATATTGTTTACTCTTTGGATTAGTAAACTCAGGATTAATTTCACTCTTTATTGCTGAAAGTGGCAGTAAATCCAGTATCAGGGAGAGCCAGGAATCTGCTTAGCTATGCTACATGACCCTTTCACGGGCAATAAAAATACACACCTCCCAGTACGAAGGGACATGGCACTTAGAGGCATAGCCCGTGTCGTTGGGGTGTGGGTATGCACAGAAGCCCTTGCTTAGCCCTTATTGTCATTAGAAATTGTAGATGCTATAGGATTTTTGGTGTCTTTCGAGGGAAAATAAAATGAAATAGAAGCCGCTCACATCCCCTCGCTGCGAGTTAGCCTGCCGTGGCTGTGAGCTGTTCTCATCACTGCCTCCCACCGCAGTGAGGAGCTGGGGGTTAAAACCAGCCTTTGGTACAGGTTCAGGGGCTGGCAGCATCCTGGCAGGGCTGTGCTTCTGCTCCAAAATCCTAGTGCCCCATGCAAGGAGAAAGCGGTGAGGGTTAAAGGAACAAAAGCACGGAGCACTGCCTGCCTCCCCAGCTCCCTGCTTTCAGGAGGGGCTGGGTTTTTGTCCTGCTATTAAATCAGCCAAGAGGAATGCAGGGCCAGGAGCTGAGGAGAGCTTGTTGGAAAGGTTACCTAAGTGAACCACGCAATTTTTTTCCCTCAACTTTGTTCCATCTTAAGGTAAAAGGTTCATGCGGAGGGCTATAAATTCCTGTCACATTTTGTTGTAATCTCTCTATGGTTTTATTACTTAAAATGCTGCACTCTCGAGACGGGGAATTTTCCAGGGGTTTGAGGCTGACACGGAGCCACATTTATATTGTGCCGAAGCTCCTCTGGAGTCTCCTTGAGACATGTGGCCGGCAAGCCCGGCGTGAAGGCCTTATCAGTCACTTCACCACAGAGTCAGACCATGAATTATACGGAGAATGGAGGTGGCTCTGCGAGAGCGGGATTGCGGGCCGCCGGGTGACAATAAACATGTCCCAGGAATGTGTCCTCCATCACTCAAGTTCAGATAGCAGATCTGGACCTTAACTACAGCTCCCCATCTCTAAATCTCCCTGTGACCTGAGCAGGAGATGGAGGTGAGTCTCAAGGATATCTGTCTGCCAGGAACTCATGGAGGAAGTTTATAACCAGCATGTGCCGTGGCTGCGGTCGCTCCCAGCCCTGTCACACCGGAGCGAAGGGGTGGCTTTGTCTGTGAGGTGGAGCCAGGGGCCCAGGAGGGTGGTGAGCCGTGCACTGCCAGGGACCTTCTCACCTCCTGACATTGGCACGACTGCACCTACCGTGGGGTGGAGGACAAGATGTGACACCAGCATGTAGAGGAGTGCTGTGAAGTCCAATTTGGCTTTCAAACACTGATTCATAGAATGGTTTCGGTTGGAAGGGACCTTTAAAGGCCATCTAGTCCAAACCCCCTGCAGTGAGCAGGGACATCTTCAACTAGATCAAGAAACAATCTGACCTGGTTCCAGGGATGGGACATCTATCATATCTCTGGGCAACCTGGGACACTGTCTTGCCACCCCCAGTGTGGAAAATGCCTTCCTTATAACTAGTCTAAATCTCCCTCTTTTAGTTTAAAACCACCACCCCATGTCCGTCACAGCAGGATATGAAAGAAGGCATGAAACTTTTCCTTCTGACTTCTTCCTCCATAAACACACAAGTGAAACTCTGCGAAGAGGATGCACAAGCCAAGGACCAGTGGGTGCTGGGTTCTATGTCCTCTCATCTCAGAGATGCTCACTGGAGGAGCAGCACTGGATACTTCTGCAGCATGAGGTTATCCAAGAGGTGCTTAATCTCCAACCCTGGGCTCTCCAGGGTGCACACTCAGGTGGAGCAACTCGTGGCTTGGGAGGGTCAAGGCCAAGGACAATTCCCTGCAGTGTACAAGTGTTCCTCTCTGTATGAAATCAAAGCAAGGGCATGGCTATCCCCATGGCTTGGGACCACGGTGGACACCTGGCCCTTGTGTAATGGCAGAGACCATGTGGTTCCCCACAGAGTCAAGAAATAAATCAATTAAGACTGTTCCAAGATTAAAATAATAATAAGAAAGAGTATGAATGCAAAGTGTTAATGAAGTAATGAAGGAAAGCGGCATGCTCGGTGCCACAACTAAATACAGCCATTAAAACCCATAACCTCTGTAAAATTTGTGATAAAATTACAATTTAATTTTATAAAGATAATTTATTAGCTAATACTTCATTGCACATGTTAATAGCTTGTGCTTAAATAATAGTAATCTTGATTGCTATGTGGTCATTAAGCTATTTTTTTTACGTACTGTTTAACTGACCATTCTGTATGTGGTTTGGGAAGAAAAAAGTAATTATTGAAGTCTTGAGCAGTGAGTTAATTTCTAATGAAAGGATAATTTTATTCCAATGATTTTACATTTAATTAAGTAAAGCTACATGTAATTTGAAGTTCTACGGCAGTGATGATTCATGTGTGTACTGGACAGAAGGCGATGCTGTATGAGCCCCCAACTAGGCAGGATGCAGGGGTGAGTGGAGGAGGCACCAGCAGTGGGAATGAAGGGACAGAGCAACTCCCCCCAGAGTGGGTCTGAGGGGTTTTATGTGGTTTTTGTGCTTTACTGAGGTGGAGGTTGGAGCTGAACTGGCAAGTGATGCAGTGATGATTTTACCTATTGAAGCAATCACCATTCTCTCTATGAGGGTTTTTGCACTGTAGGAATTACAAAGTAAGGATAGGAAGAGGCAGGATATGAGCGTGGTCTGCCATGGTCACCCATCCCATGGGAAGGGCAGAGGGATGCTGGAGTGGTGCATGGGGTAAGTTCTGCCCTAGGTGACTCCCCTTCCCACACTGCCTGTCTGAGAACATACAGCCCTTCCAGTTGGGAAAAAGCTGGAAGGTTAGGAAAGAACACTTCAAGTCAAATTAAAAAAATATTTTGGACAAAAAAAAAGACAAAACCAGACAGAAAATCATATTTTTGTCAGTCTGAAAGTGGGTTTGTTAAACTCCACCTTTTACTTTTTGTTCAGGTCAGCTTTTACATCTAAAAGTTCACTTTGACATTAAATGCCAGAAAATCCCCTAGAAGAAACATTGAACTGCAGAGTCCAGATCAAACAATGTAGTTTTTTCCATCCCTCTCACCCTGTTCATTTTCTGTGCTCATTTACTGCCATTCCACCAGCTCCCAGGGGTGCAAGGGCATGTGGGTGCACAGCTCTACCTGTGCTGCTCACAGGTCTCTTGGCAGCTCTTGGCAAGGGCTGGGCACTGCTGGCGAGCTGCTGGCAGGGCACCAACAAGGACCTCTCCCATCAGTTACCCACCGTGTCATGTAGGTGTTTCCATGCTGCAGGGGAAATGCTTGTCAGGTTATTGATAAACAACAGATCTGTGTCAGTGCAGATGCCTTTTTAATGGTGTGTCCTGAGGTGCAGACATTAGGGTTATATCCTCCTGCCTCCCGGTGATGCACGCAGCAATCACTCCTCCTCAAGCAGAGGGGGCTGCCACTGAAGCAGCTTCCCCTGCCTTATTAATGCATCTCCCTTCAATAATGTGGACAAAAAAAGACGAATCTGGAGCCTTGTGCCTTGTGGCAGGGCTGTGGTGGGCTTGGGAAAGCTCATGGTGAGCAGGAGGACCAGTGCAGTGTCTCCCCAGCATGCTGTAGGAGGAGGTTCATGTGAGGCATGGGCAGGGGTGAGGGATGCTTGGGATAGATGAGGAAGACCTAGGATGGTGCTTGTTTCAGGTGTCATCACCCTAAGTGTCTGCTAATGCTGTAAGTAGGACAGCTAACCCTGCCATGGAAAATGTAGTATTTAGTGTTCCATCTTGAGGCAAAACCCTACCTTTGTTCTGCTGATGTAAAGAAAACTCTGAAAATGTGGTTTGCTCTATTTTCAGATGTCATTTGGAATCTGAAATCGTTGATATTTCATTTCTGGTCATTTGCTCCAAAATATATCTCAGAACTTCAGCAAGAGAAGTGTCCTGCCCTTTTCCAAACTAGTGGGAAATTCTAGAACTGGTCTTTGGTCCCTCCAGCTCTGTGGGCTTTTGTGACAGTTCTGATGTGTGTGTGAACACAGAGGTATGCTACAACTGCATGACCTGAGGGGGTCACATCACATTGAACTGGTTAATTAATCTGTGTTGACATTATATCTGCTCCAAAAATGTGGAGCAAGACAGTGTCTGAAAGTTATCTTCCCAAAATACAAGTTTAGTTTCTCCTTTCTCACTTGCACCTAGGTGCCAGGAACCCAGCACACATCTGCAGAAACACCGTGGTTTAATCCAGCCTGGACCATGCAAAGCTCACGTGAAATCTCCATCATGTTTAGGACCAGCTCATGTTCCTCTTCTCTGCAAAGGCCTATGATGTAACCACCTCCTGACAGATTACCAGCCTGGGACTTTGTTTGGTTTTGATGTACCTCCAAGGTATTCATCAGTTCAATTCATGGAAATTGTCTGATCAGTCTTAAAGGGCTATTTAAGTCCTTGAAACCTTTGCAACAGCAGGGGACAGGTGGTGGGAGCCCAGCCCTCCAGCAGGGCCAGGGCAGATCTGGACTATTCCTCCCCAGGACCCTTAGAACCCCCCAGTGCTGCTGCTGCCTGGGGTCCTCTCAACAGCTAGGGGCACCCCACCCTAGAGTAGCTCATCCTCCGGGGCTGCTTCACAGGACAGTTCACTCTCATTGTGAGTGTGCCCTGATGACTTAATTATTTATGAGGAATGTTTTATCTTGGCTTTCAAACTAACACAAACAGATGTTGCCAGACCAAAATGGCTCTTTTTGCTAGATCCTGATGGATAGTCACAGTCGGGGAGTAACACAACATTATCAGCAGTGGTCATGCCTGCATCTTGATGGGCTGCAGAGCACATCTCTCTGCTGAACAAAGACCCTTTTGCCTTGCCATTATCTTATTTGCAGAGCTCCTTTCCTACCTCATATACAACACATATTTATTTGTTTGATTTTGACTACATGACATGACTGAAGACAGCACAGATTTGGAGGCTCTGTCCCGTGTGAAGTCTTGCCAGGTTTGCATATCTCATGTCAGCATTGGCACCCGACAGCTCCTGCCCAGCACCTCCCAGTAGACCCACTCACCAGTTCTGGACTGGTACTGGTGTGCTGGTGGTCAAGCTGCCTGCCCCACTCACTGCTCCCGCTCGCTGGTGGCACTGGTCTCCTATTTCCTTTTCACAATATAGAAGTTGGTCTCTGATGAGAGCACCAGGTAGCTGATGTTTCATCATCTGAGGTTGCTCAGCTTTGTTTATGCTTTTAATCCTTCAGATAGGTTTTGCTTCCCTGTTCCCAAATAGTTGCTGTTGTCTTGGTCATTGCAGCTTCCAAAGGAAGGTGAGTATTTGTTCTGGGCCATGTACATACACCTACAGAATTGTGCCTGAATAACAGAGATTATTTTGCATGTCTTAGTGCATCAGATATCAAATGCTCATGCTCATAAACAAGCACTTAGGTGTGAAGCTCTTGCCCGCTCTTCAAGGAGAAACAAACCCATGCAGCTTATCTGACTGATCACAACTGGACAGCAAGGGCTCAAATTTAAAATATTCATGATTTAGCCCAGAGTAAACATTTCTCAAAAATATATTAGCTGCAGGAATATTAGCCCTGGGAGTCACAGGGAAACTGGGAACCTTACCACAGCATGTGTTGACTGCTGCAAAAGATTCTGATTCTTTAAGAAAAATCTCTCATAGACACGGTTTAGAGGTTTTAATATTCTGCCCATTACCAGAACCAAGCACCACCCTTGGAGCACACACACAAATAGCAGGGGAGAACTAAGAAAGACAATAAAAACTGGAAGCAGCCTTTGGAAGGGCAAATAAATAATTTGATTGCAATGTGAAAGTGTTTTCCAGTTTGATGGGCATTTCCTTTTCATTGGAAATAAACCAGGCTAAATGGCTCAGTGGGTCCCGTGCACCTAAAAATGGGCCCAGCTTGCCTGTACACTTGGTAACAGTGGGTAGCATGGAGGTACATAAAACCATAGTTTATTGTTAAATTAAGTGTCCTGTTCTTGAAAACAACCCTTAAATTTAACATTCCAAGGCTGCTGCTGTTTATTTGCACTCTCCGAGCACTCTCAGTGCTGTCCACTCAACTACTGGAGAAATACATTGTAATAAAAATAAATGGACAGTTTGGGTTTCTCTAAAATTAAAACAGGATATACAGCAGCTTTGCACTTCTTCCTTGCACTGAGGTAGCCTGTGATAAAGTCACATTGTGTCAGAGATGGCAAATTATGTATGCTAATTACTTACTGGAATTTCAGATTTGTCCTTACCATAATTAAAAAGGTGTCACTTTATTAGAATAGGGCTGGAATGATGGGGCTTGGAGCAGCGGAGGAGATTTCTGGTTAGAGATAATTACCAGTGATGTATTCCTTTCCCTCACTGCCATTTTTGCTGCATTCCCCCATTACTGTGTAATGGATGGCGTGTGTGTGTCTGCAATGGAGCCGAGCTGCCTGGCACAGGGGGTACCCATCCAAGGGTGATTGCAGCATTAGACCTCAGACCTTGTCGGGGTCTGAGCCCAGCCCAAAGCTGCATTTGCTGGTCACATCGCTACTGATTTTACTGATGGACCATCCAGGGATAAGCTATAGAGAGGATAAGCTGGGGTTAGTCCTGTTTCCTTCTTCCATAGGGCCATTCCAGAATTTCCCACAGAATCCCAGCATGGTAAGGGTTGGAAGGGACTTCTGGGGATCATCTAGTCCAAAACCCCTGCTAAAGCAGGGTCTCCCAGGTTGCAGAGGATTACTTCCAAGCAGGTTTACAATCTCTCCAGAGGAGACTCCAGCACCTCTCTGGGCAGCCTCACACAGTGTTCTGGCATCCTGACAGGAAAGTTGTTTTTCCTTATGTTTATGTGGAACCTCCTGGGTTCCAGCTTGTGCCCATTGCCCCTTGTCCTGCTGCTGGGCACCACTGGGAAAAGTCTGGTGAGTCAGACAAGTTGTTGCTGCTGGTGAGTGTCCACACGCTGCTCTGCAGTACCTGCTACTCCCTTCTCCAAGAGCCAGGACCCAGGACCCAGGACCCACAGACTCAGGCTCGATCTGCTGGGGAGGTCAGTGGGGCCACAAAAACCACTCAATGTCAGAGGAGGGTCTGATGTGCTCCACATTCCCAGGATCTGTACTCTCTGCCTGGGACAGGGCTCGCCCCTGCAGCACTGTCTGCTTGCACAGTTTTGAAAAAGGGTCTGGGGCCACATCAGCTAAAAGCCTGCTTTAAGACAGACACATTATTTATATGTGTTGTAATATCTTTCTGTTGGCAGAAGAGACTTGAACCTGTCGAGGGCAAACTCAAGTCTCTCCCAGGGCCTGGCAAAAGAAAATAGCAGCATTTAACGGCAATGAAAGTCACAGCGTAAACAGGGACGCAGAGAGAATAATTGCATGGCTGGAAAGCTGGGCTCCATGTTATCATCACACATTGAATTCCTGGTCTGTAAGTACAGGGACAGCGTTAACCCCAGCAGAAGATGAAGGTTATAAAAGAGGCATTACTTGGAAAGGTCAGTGGGCTATTCAAACATGGTGCAGATGCAATACAAAGATTCAATACCCAGAGCTATTTGCAGTGGCTTGGAGAGGCAAGAACAGTGGGAAAGGCAGACACGTGCCCATTTGCTACAGAGACTGAGAGGCTTCTTGTGCAACAAACTTACTGAGCAGAAAAATGGGAGAGTTCAGCCTCAGATCAGCCCTGCCCAGACCTTCATGCTCGGTAGCCATGTCATTAGCCACGGTAGGTGCTGTGCAGAGTGGCAGTGGGTGCTGTGCAGAGTGAGAGTGGGTGCTCTCATCATGGCTTAGCAGCCAGTGCCATGCTAAATTCTTGCAGCCGTGCCTGGAAATAAATAGGCAAAGCTATTCTGTCTTGATACCACCCAGGTTTGGCTGTGAACTGTCATAGATCTGATCTCTAATTCAATATATTTAGACACTTAAAGCCTTTTCTTCTTTTAGGAGAGACATCTCTGGGTTAAGTGCTGTATTGCAGCCCATACACTCCGTGTCTGGGGGATCCACAACACACCAGCTCTTATGGTTGATAGAGAGACCCATCAGACTCTACATTTTTATAAAAGATTGTTTGGTTAGCTCATGAGACAGTGTCGTTACTGCCAAAGGGCTTTGCTCCCCAAGCCTGTGCTGCATATTGTATTACTTTGCCATGCTCAGAAACTAAAATTACAACAATTTAATTTTGAATATGGTGGCATTATTGCCATTTGTATTTGCCATTTCATAAGACTTTTCATTTCAACTGCTTTGCTTTCCTGTCAAGAGGAAAAACCTTCAATCTATCGGCTTTTACCAGAGAGAGAACTGTGCCAGAATGTAATGCAGTATTGTATATTTCTTCTCTAATGCTCTTTTGAACAAAATCATCTATTTCATCAACAGTATATCAGCGGTGACCAAAGACCATTAAATAATGCATCTCACTCAGGAGCAGTGGAGCAGGGAAAGGGCTCTGACCTGTTTTAAACCTTATTACTTTCTTGCATTATGCCCCTCACTGCAATCTTTTTGTTTAAGTGATTTCAGCTGAGGCGTTGCTTCCTGCCTTAAAATACAAGGCAGACATGTTATTTCTGAAGTGGTTGGTAGACTTAGTCTCAGCATTTCCTATTCTACACCAAAAACAGCCTCTGTGTATTAATCTTTGTTAACCTCACCAAATACATACACACACATGTGTGCATGTCAGGAGTCCGGTGTAAATAACATCCCTCTTTATTTTGGATTTCACATGCAAAGACTTCCCATTTTATTTGGACTTGTGGCTTTACTTTCTAACAAATATTTGGTGCTTGCAATTAGCAAGCACAGGGTTGGTAAAACGTGCAGGGAATTTAATCTAGAGTAGGAGAGCCCAGAAAAATCAGATACAGTCAATCAGAGGAGGTAAGGACTCGTGCTGTAGGCTGAGATTTAAGGATAACAGCAGTATGGGAGTTACTCTGATTTCTCTCTAACCCCTGTGGTGGGAGGAGCATCACAGAACCAGGAGCCTCTGACTGTAGAGGAGCTGGTGGCAACCAACATGAGCATTGCAGTTTTCCACTTTGACCCCTGGACTCAAGCACCTCTCTGCTTCCCAGGGAGGTCTGGGGCTGGCAGAGCATGATCATCCCCATTCTGCCCCTACCCCAATGGGAAGCCCCTGAAGGCATTGCACATGGGCACACAACTGAGCAGTGGTTCCTGTCTGCTGGTGGCCTTGGCAGGGTCAGCTGCAGCCTTCTGTAGTGCCCAGCACTGCTGCCCCTGTCCATAGCATGGCCAGGGCTCAAGATCAAGGCAGCTCTCAACACAAAAGCACAGCCAGCCTGCTCCTGAGTTAGCTCTTTCTGCTGCTTCTCCCGTTGGTGTTTGTCCTCCTTTCACTAATGTTCCTGATGGAGAAGGTCCTCCTCTCCCAGTACCTGCTGTGTCCAACCTTGCAGACACCTCCATCATCAGCCTCTACACTGGGGTGCAGGTCTGTGCCCAAGGACAGAAGATGACATGGGGGCAGCTGCTCTGGGAAGAGGGTGACAGCCATGGTAGGTTCAAGGGGATCCATCTGTGCTTTGCTCATGGATGGGAACTTGTTGCTTGGGTGGGCTAGCTAAAGAGTAGTGCTAACAGCCAGGGTGCAGGGTTTGCTCTCCACTGGCCCTTGTGAAGCACAATCCCACACCAGCCTGTGAGGAGAAAGCCTCAGAGACTTACAATTACATTTTCTCACTAGTCTAATGAGGTGAGAGACAGACAGAGAAGAGAGTTCCCTGGGCTAATTTTCCAGCCAGCAGCCACTGCATTGCTCCTGTACTGTGAGAGGCAGAGGGAGAAATGACTCTTCCAGATTAGAGGTTCTTGCTGAAGGCATTTTGGAGCATATTCCTCCAGGACAGCGCAGAAAAAAAAATGAAGATGACAAACCATTTTACTACGTTCAACTGGAATGAAGTAACCCAACAACAGAGCTGTGTGGTGCTGGAGGTACAGTGACTCGGAGAGAGCAGCCAGGGAGAGCAGGGAAAGGAGTTTGGCCTGAATCATTACACGTGGTGCTTCCCATGAGCGAGGTAGACAGTGGGTCAGCACCTGAACAGGGGAAGGAAATAGCTGGAAGAGGGAAGGAGCATTGCATTTGTCTCCCCAGCTAGAGAACAATTTGTTACCATGAAAATGTTAGCAATGGAATAATCACTGCCCAGGGCAGCACTGATCTCCAGAAGGCAGGTGCAGGAAGAAGGATGCTCAGCCTTCCTCCTAGGCATGCTGGGTCCTTCAAAGCAGAGAAAACTCCAGAAATCCCTTCCCATACTGCAGGGAATGTGGAAGGGAGGACTCATTTCTTGGTCCATGTCCTCTGTGGTCTTTGCACTGGATTCAGGCCAAGCTCAACATTTGACTCTTCAGAAGTGCTGTGGTGATTTTGGTTGAGCCCAACATTGTTGTGTGTTCCTCTCACATTTCTAGTTCCACAACACCTTTAGGATGCCAGAATGGATCTAAGAAACCTGGACTTTCTAATCTGGGTCTAAGTGAGGAGGAAGAGTAAATTAAATCCCTCTTCCACCATGACCACATAGGGTGTATTAGCATATATATATATATGTATTTGCATGAATGGGATGTTTAATCATAGAACATCCAGAGTTGGAAGGGACCCATAAGGACCATCCAGTCCAAACCCCCTGCTCCTCACAGGACTACCTAAAACTAAACCAGATGACTAAAAGTCTCATCCAGATGTTCCTTGAATCAAACCAGACCCTAAACAAGATTGAAACTTCCACATGTGAAGTGACAAACCTAGTCAGCCTGATCTGCCCCTAGTCATCCTCTAAAGAGTCTGGAGCTTGTAGTTGGTCGCGGAATTAGTTTAGCCTGAGGTTAGGTCTTGGTTACCAGAGTGTATGTAGGAGGCACTCTTGCCTCTCTTTCCTCAGTGCTATCTGCACACCACTGCTCTGCTCATGCAAACTAGCACGAGATCTGTCAAATATCAAATAAGAATTTTGTTGCTGAAGCTCTTGGAAAATTGACAGGTAGCATGCAAGCAAACATTAAATCAATAACAGCAAATTTCCCCAGGGAAACTTGTAGTGTTTTCTCATCAAAATCTTTAAATCCTTAAAGAAACCATAAAAGGTTTACACACCTCACGTTGGTTAATCTGGTTACCCTGCACCTCTCAGCGCAGGCTGATCACCGAGCAGCGTGTGTAATACCCAGTGCTGATCACTGAGCAGTGAGTGTAATACCCAGTGCCCCACGCTCTGATGTATTGTAGCTTTGTTAGTCACTGTGGCTCCTTGGTAAATTCATTTGGAGTCCTCCGGGGTTTTAAATCTCTCATTTGGCCAACAACGAGGTCTGAAAAGATTGCAGTTCATTTCGACCCACAGTGGATGGAAGGCTCATTTACTGGCTGCAGGCAACTCAATCAGGCTGGCCGCTGATGAGTGAGTGACTTGTTCAGAGCACTAGTCAATATGTGTCTGCTGTGATAGAATGTCAGCATCTGCTGCTGCTCCTGTCTCCCACCACTCTGGCTTTTTTCATTTGGCCTGATCAATGTTATTAAAAACACCTAGGAGTTCCTTAACTGCTCTGCCACTTGAGGCTTTTCTTTCTTTCTTTCTTTTTTTTTTTTCTTTAAACACAACTTTGTATTATCTGCAAACAGGTGCAGATGATGTACATGGATTGATTTTTTTACACCAATGTGCAGTGTGTGGGACAGTGGGGGGGGTGTACCTGTGTGACTTTTGTATGGGAGATGGCTTTAAAGTGACATCACCCAGGTCTCATTTTTGTATATGTGTTGCCCTGAAATAGATCGGACTTAGAGCCTTTTGCAAACATCTAGTAAATATCATTTCTGAATAAATCTTCAAGTGTAAGCATGCAAAAAATAATGCACCTTCCCTAAAACTGAAGCTAGAATTCCCAAGCTGAATCAATAACACCCCATGGACACCTGTACATTAAAAACCAGACCATGACCATTACTCTAAGTAAAGGGAGGTATAGCTTAGGTAAATAAGCATGAGGTTAAAATCCCTTTACGTGACAGGTCTGAAACATAAGCACCATTTGCGTTGCCCTTTGGCCAGCCCACCCACTCTCTGCCCAGCAATCCATTTCCTGGGGGACTAATGAGACACCATGGCACAGGAGGGTCAGCTACCAATTACATAAAAAAAAGGAAGCAGAAAACAGATAAAACACTAAATGTTTTAAACCGTCTGCAAAATGTGCATTGCATGCTCCTGCAGGAATTGCACTTTCCCGTGGTGAAGGAGGGAGAATGCTGTGTCCTCTGGGGTTTGCATGACCCAGAAGTGAGGTTGAAGATGCCTGTAAAGGCTTTCAAAGGCAACAACCCCTGCCTCCCTGGCCATGTTTGCACTATCAGTGGCTATTGCTCCTTCATCCTTCATAGACATAAGATCATCTAAACTCTTGGCCTTTGTAATGCTAGCCAGCTTGCCCAGACTAGGGTGTGCAACAGGACTTCTGGTGTTGAGAACTGTGGTGAGCAGCCTGCAGGAAGCCCCATGAGCACAGAGCTGGCCTTTGCTGCTGTTGTCCCAGCTCTGCAGAAGAAATGGGCAGCAGCCAGCCCAGCTTTCACAGGCCTCTCCCTGCCTGTGTCACACAAAGGAGAGGCAAGGTGATCTGCTGGGACCTGAGGATATGCTTCAAAATCCTCCTGTGCTTTTCCTCCCTACCGCCTTCCTCTGTAATATGGCATCCAAAACAGATACCAAGAAATGACCTGCCAGGAAAAAAATGGAAGCCTATAATTATGTTATTGAAAACCTGTTCCATACTGTATTATTTAAGGTTATTTTATTATGATGTTGAGATGAGTTTCTTAAAGAAGAAACTCTATTTTTATTGCGCTCCTCGCGGAGAGGAGCCTTGGGTGATTTGATAGCCTATTTGAACAAGAGGGATGCTTTATGAGCCCCTATAAAAACTGATGACCCCACTCACATTTGTATTTAATGAAATAAGGAGGAGCTTTGGTTATGTTTTCAATAACCTTCACTGCTATTTCAAACCTGCCTCAAATAAGAGCTGGAATCTGCATGTTTCTGTGACAAATCTTGGCTGTCCTGAAGGAGGATGCTGGGGGTTCAGCCTTCCTGGAGAGCTGCCATCCCTGCTGTCCCCTGTGATGCCATCACCAGGGCAGCGTCCTGGGGTAGGTGAGAGGTACTGTCCCACTGGAGAAGGGTGGCTGGGAGGAAGGTTGGGTCCTTACCTGCCTCAGCTTCCCCAGGCACCAGCACTCATTCTATTGCTAAGTAACTTCCCACACATGAAATCAGGCTTTTTCATTACACAATTTTGGTCTGTCATAAAACATTAAATCTCTCAGCAAAGTTCCAGTGCTTGGATCCTTCCCATTAGATTAAATAATTGCTGCTGTTGGAAGGATCAGAGGCTGTGTGTCTCCAGCCAGCCAGCCAGCACTTCCCATCTCTAGCAATCCCTGGCGTGACATGAGCCCAGAGCCCAGCACCCAGGACGAGCCTGCACCTTCAGCCTTCAACGCAGTCAGCTGAGGGGGGACAAACAGGTCCTGGGCACTGGGAAGATCTTTGGGTGGCTGGCATTTCTCCCACACCCAGGAGCTGCCCCTGGGAGGGATGAAAGGAGGCACAGCCCAGCCCAACGATCTCAATATTTAGATGGAAATAAGATTTTCCCTGACTCAGTGCCTGAGGTGACTCAGTGGTCCCCACAAGGTGTGTGCTGTCTGCCTGAGGGGACATAGCTCCATATACACATCAGAGCAGCTACTTGTCTTATGGTCTTCTAAAGTGTAAGGCCTAATTAACTTTAATCAATGGGCTTTCTCTGTGGTCCAGATTTTGCCTGTTCCCTGCAGCCAATACACAGCAAGGTTAATTTAAGATGAATGAAGAAAGAGGCTCAAAACTGTGATGGGAAGGTCTGAGACAGGCACTGTGCTGGGGTTTAGCAGTGTGGCCATGGATCCTGCAGATGTCCTATGGCAACTCTGAGGTCAGGAGGGGGAACCTGGCAGGGTTTTATTAAAGCACATCCAAGCCCTTAGACTTACATTTGCATTCACAGTTTGATGTAGATGCCACATAAGCAGATGCCTATGAATAAGCTAGAACAGGGTTATAACATCCTCGTGGTGAAGTGATTCAGTGTAATGCCTCGGCAAGCTGTTCTTTAATGGGCTGGAAGTCTTATTTTTACAATCATTGGAATGTAAAGGGTCAGAATCTTAATCTTCTAATACTGTGTTTTTAACAACATTTACACTTTAACATATTGAAAAATCTCATCTCTTTCTGCCAACCAGCATGACAACACAATTCAAATCGATCAGTGCAGCAGTATATTTAGGTATTTTAAACATAAATCAACCTGGCTGAAATATTTCTTTTCACTCCCAGTACTTCTTAAAACCTAGGAGTTTCTAACTTTTATGTTTCTTATTTGAGCCTCTGGAGTTCAGTGGAGTCTCCCACCTGAATAATTTAGCAACATCAAAGAGAGAACAGAAGTGCAGGTTATGGTCCAGCATCTAGCACAGGCACAATGCTTTATGGCCCATTGCAAAGGGGAAAACTGGTACCTGAGGAAAACAGAAAGTTTGCAAATTGTCTGCAAGTATGGAGGGAATTAAATCATGCATCACCCTACAAAACTAAGTGACAAACAATGGGAACACATCAGGAAGAAAGGATATTTTTGCTTCCATGAAACCATTTGGATTGAAAGGGAAAAATTTTTCAGAGTTTACAAATCTTACACAAAAGGTTCAGCCCACGAGCCAGCACTCAGAGTGCAGGAGTGACTTCTCCTCCCAGAATAAATGGATTTCTGGGATGTAGAGGAAGGAAAAAAAATGAAAGAAGGAACTCTTGGGGCTTTCTCATTAATGATACCTTCCCTCCCAGTTTCACTCTTTGCTACTTCTCTGTGCAGAGCATGGGTACACCAGATCTCTGCCTCAGCCCTGCCCATAGCTGCCGCTTAGCACTGGGACAATAGGGTCTCGTGTTTGACTTTTTATCTAATTAAAAGCTCCTTAACCACTTTTACTGTTTTCTGGACTAGAATTCTCTGTAGTCCCACGTGAGAAGGGAGCTGGGCATATGGGCTGAACCACAACGATTTGATTCATGGGCTGAAATCATCATTGAACAAGTGTCACAACATGGCATTAGATTAAGAACTAAAGTGATGGGCTATGGTGAGTCTGTTCATTAGTATTAATAGAGCTTAATTAGGCACAAGCATGGTGTTGCAGGGAAATGTGAAGGTGGCTGCAGTTTCCATGATGGGGAAAAAGACATATTATTCATTGAAGGTGAAAGAAGTCCATAAGCCCTGTGCCTGTCTCTGAATCCCAGCACAATTTAAGCTTGGGACATGGCCCTGCTGCCCCAGAGACTGAGGAAGTTAAACCCTTGCTCAAGTTAGGGAGCTAGAAGAGAGGACTGGAAAGTCCAGACTAAAACCAGACAATAAGATCTGGGGAAAGTCCTTTTCTCCTTACAGGGGATTGAGAGCCATTCTAACAGAGGAGATGACAGGTCAGATAAGCTTTTGCAGACCCAGGAGAGGGGAGCCAGAAACGAAGGGAGGTCCTGAGACCCATATGGAGGAAAGAGACAAAGAGACAGGAACAATGAGTGCCTGCAGGAGCGAGCCTGCCTGTGGCACTGGACCAGCAATGCTGGCAGTTCTGGCAGGGCTGTGGCTGTTTTGCAACCACAGGAGATATCCATGGATGCATTTGATGCTTTTGCAACGATTTCAGTTGTTTCCTTATCTTCAGTATCCTCCCTCTTGCAGCAGTTCACTTCCATTCATGCTGCTCTTTGCTTTATGGTTCTTAGGTCATTCTGCATCTCTCCCCATTTGGCAGCATTAAATTTTATTTACCATATGTCCCTTCTGCTACAAAGATAATAAAATCCTTCGGATTTTTGTTGTTGCTGTTGCTAGCTCATTCAGAGCTAACCTCAATTTAGTGTCCTCGGCAAGTGGAGCTGATTTGTTGTTGGTTTTCAGTCTAACAGAGGCCCAAACTGGGACAAGAGCCAGGCTGCACTGCAAACTTGCACTTGACTACTGCTTTTCTGGTGAAGCACTTTGCCAGATACCATCCCCTCAGGAGGTCTCTAACACCTCCATAGTTGGAGAGAGCATCATATGGACCTTTGGCAAAAGGACCAAGAGAACTGCCAAGAAAATCCTTTGTACATGGTTCTTTTTCTTTTTTCTTTTTTTTTTTGGTTCATATTCTGTTGAAAATATCTCCTCTTGTTAATTATACCAATCAAAACCATTATACCTGGGGTTAATGTGCTTTTCAAGCAGCCCATGCCTGCAGAAAAGTGGAAACACAACCGGGGAATAATATTCAGGGCCAGATGGACATTGTCCTCCTTCTGCTCTGCCCTCGGTAGGATGGGCTGCCAGGGAGGCATTGCTCGGCTGTGGGGAGGCTGATACAGACTAGGAGGAAAAGAAATGCACCTTTGGACACCATGAAAGAACTTAAGAGCAGCCAAAGGCTCAGAGTCAGGGAGCTGTGGTACACTGCCTTCTGTTTCTACAGCAGAGGTACATCTGTGTTTTAGGCTCTGCATTCTCTTGGTGAAGGCAATCTCACCCACTTTTTACCAAAGCTCCTACTTCCCTCCTATTATGTTTAAAATGCAGTAGACCATTTTAGTGCTCATGAATCAGTGAAATGCAAAATTTTGGTCCATCAGGCTTTGCTGAGGCGTGCAAATATATTTGGAAACAATGGCTTAAAATTGTTTCCACCTTCAACCGCATCAGGAGGTGATTTCGAGATCCTCTGTGGAATACTAATACTTATTCTAGAAGTCTTTTAATCTGCAGTCCCTGAAGGGGCAGAGTTTAAGATACAGCTGGCTCTCCTTTTAACAAAATAATAATAATGTCTCACTTCCATAACATCTTTCAATTCAAAGGGTCTCAAACTGAGACCCTCATCTTTGTGAGAGCATCACACAGCCAGAGCTTGGAGCCTCAGCCAAGGCATGCTGAAATCAGAAGGGCTCTGCATGGACCAGTGAGCCCATTTGCATGATTGTCTTGCAGGATAAGGGCTGAACTACCACATCCCTGTCGACTTGCATCGACTGTTTCTTCCCAGCAATGGACTATTTTGCAAATGGTGCCATTGCAATGCTGTCATTGCTGGGTTAGGACACTAGGAATTGAAGCTCTTCTATTCCTCTGCACAACCTTGGGCCACCTTGCCCACATCACTGTGGGTGCTCCCTTTCCAATCCTGCAGCACCCAAGGTGTTTGTGCAACATCTCTCTCCCCTGTGCAGCCTTGACTGTGCCTGACTCCAGCAAAGTCCTGTGGTGCACCGGGGAGAGATGCCAAGGACTGATGGGACAGGTTGGGCCATGGGTCTGTCTCCATCAGTATGAGACAGGGCAAGGACCTTGGTGGGGCTGTGCACAGTGCTGGTGTGACTGAGGAGGTGCTGTGGCCATCAGCACTTCTGCTACCCCAGTCCCATGTGAGTCCTGTGAGGCCCCACTGCCCATCTCTGGAGAACCAGCCTTGAAGAGAGCTCAAATTAAAGGTAAGTAATTTCCTTTTTTCCTACCTTGAAATTCCTATTGATTTCCTACCTAAATAGAAATACCCATTGATTTCATGTCTGTTCATATTAGTATGTTACATTGTCACCTTTTCTTTGTAATATTATGTTGTTTTACATGTTGGTGTGTCTGGGAGCTTGTTTGGTGCATCCACGTCCCTGTGATGTGCACACCCCATGCAGGCACCTTGCCACCACCCCCTTGCCTCACCCTTGGCCAACCTCTGTGGCCACCAACCCCAGCTGAGCCCTGACCCCAAGGGCTACCCTCTGCAGTTGTGTTGTCGCTGCACAGGGGAGCAGAGGGCAACCTGCAGCCCCAGGATGGGCTGAACCCCCATCACAGAAACCAGTGCCCTGTGCTGCTTAACACCTTGTTTCACTGCCAGGAGAAGGCTCTAGGCTCTCCTGTGACCATATGTCATGGCCAGGCCAGCTCTGGACCGGGGATCTCAGCTGGGACTGCTCACACCACTGCTCCATTGGCTCTGCAGGGGTTATTTTTATAACGTCTCCACGTGAAAGCTGCTTTCTGTTTAGAAATCCTGTAGCTAACAGCCTGTTGTGGTCCTCACATCTCCGCTGGTCAGACAAGTATCTTCCCCCTGTCCCCGGCGTCCTCTATTTCTCACACCTCACTGAGCAGGCACCGCGGCGCCGAGACCTCTGACCGAGTTGTCAAGGTGACGGGTGCTGTTATCCTAAAGTAGTTATTTCACATACATGGTATTTTGTCCCTTGCTTTTATTGAAATACAGAGGAGACACCAATTATCTTCCTAATGGTTTGCACAGCCTCCTTCTTCTTTTAAATGGGAGTTAATGATAAACGGTTTGGGCAGGGTGTTGGTTTTGCATGGGGAGCTCTCAGGCATCCCTTGCTTTCCAGGTGTCCAGGGCAGCTCCTTGCATGCTCAGCTGAACTCTCCTTGCATAGACATTATCACCAATTTCCTCCTTCCTGCTCAACCTCTGCAAAATAAAAGCATTTTCCTAAATGCCTGAGTGCCAGCCCCCTCTGTGCTGCAGGCAGTGAGGTTTCAGGGGTGCCAGCAGTGTGTAGGGTGTCCCAGGGGGTTGGCATAGGAAGGAAGGGCTGTGAGCAGCAACTGGGGACACCGGTGAGGGCCAAGGGCCTTGGCCTGTCCCCTGGCTGGCAGGGAGCTGAGCCTGACTGTCCCAGTCTGGCTGCTGAAGTTGTTTTGCACAGAAGCCGGTATAGCTTGTCCCACATCTCCTTTCAGGGAAGAGGCACATTAAAATGCTGATGCTATGCCAGTCTTAAGCCAAGTAATGAGGAAGAGGCACTTCTCTGCTGCAGCATGACTCCTTGCTAAGGTGTGCTGGGGGAAATAGTGGAAGCAGCAGCTCTTCTAAAAGCACAGTGAGAGGCTGGTTTGTGAAAGCAAACAGGAGTCTGAGCAGGTTGACCTCCCTCCCCATCAGCTCCTTACGGCCTAGCTCGGACTCCCATGTCATGCAGGACTGACCTCTTCCCACCTGGGCTGAGGTTTTATCCATCAGTTTTCCTGCTCTGAGAGTAGCCAGAGCTCAGCAGCCTGAGTGCGTGTGTGCAGGGGAAGGGCTGCCGAGACAGCTCCTTTCCTCACCAGCATTATTATTGATGTGATGCGTCTCGGTGGATTAGTAACGGATGTGGTATAAGCCAGAGGGTTCCTTTTGCCTTCAAGCTTGCATTAGCCCGTCAAGAACAGAGGTTTCACTGGCACCTGATAAGTCACATAAAACAGATAAATACTTGGGAGATACTGTATTTGAACACAATCGGTCTTGGCAGTGACTTGATCTCCGTGTAACAGCCTGGCATGTACCTGCAGATTTTCTTTTTGCAGGGCAAATGCAAGTTGTGCTGGAACAGATACGGATTTGAATGATGTAGGGGAGGAAATTGTGCATCTCCATATCACATTCCAAGAGGAACATGTGATTTCACCACTGCAGACTCATGAAAGCGGGGACATGAACTCAGGTGCTGCTGAGGGCACTTCGCTGTATAACACAGGATTTCATCCCTTCCTGTGCCCAGGCTGCAAGGCTCATCCTCAGAGCCTGATGTCTTTCTAGTGCCAGCATAACACAAAAACCTCAAAACAAAGGATCTGTGAGGCTGTTGGGATCCTGCTTGCATCCCAGAGGTAACAGTGGGAGTGTATTTCATGGTCTGTAGCCCCAGAACCAGCTGTGCTGTGATGTGTGCCCTGACCTGGGCTGCTCCTGCAGAGCAGGAGGGAGCAACCAGGACCAGGAGCAACTGCTGTAGCTGGGGAGGTGGGAGAGTGGGACACCAAGGAGGATTTCCAAGTGGCATGAGCTCAGTGGGGTTCAGAGTTAGGGGAGAAGACCTGCAGTTTCGCCTCCTCACAGGGATGGTATGGCTTGGGAAGAGGCTAAAATTAGTTTTCCATTCAAAAACTGAGTTCAAGTGAACTCAAGGTGGTGGAGACACACTTCTGCACGCAAGCTTGTAGAGGTTGGATAACCACACCACCTGTTGCAGGAGCTCATGACTGGGTCCACACCACATGCCCTGTCCCAGTGCTGTGCCATCAGTATTTTAAGCCTTTTCCATGCTGGGACATTACAGCAAAATCCACCTGCAGATTGTTTATCTTGTTTTGTTGTGACTAAAGATGCGGCCTTTAACTTCCTGTGAATGTAGTGGTTTGGTTAATGTCTGGGTAACAGAGGGAGGGGATGGGGGCATGGCAGTGTTAATGGGAGAACAGCTCATTTATAGTTCCAGCATGCTTTATGACATCAAAAGAGCATTGAGAGAATGCTTGGGATAATGTTAATTAGGGCTCAGAAATAAATGCTTTGCTTCCTCATTAATTGTTATCACTTTGTTGTGCTCATTAGAAAGTGATTCCTAGCAAAGAGCTGCTAAAGGTTGTGCAGTGTGGAAAGCAGTGGCTACTTGGATGGAGAGTTCAAGGCAGCTTAGGCTGAATCCAGATCTCTGGGCTGGTGAGGTGGTTGGGGATGCCTGACACCCAGGGTGCTGTCAGAAGAGGCGATGAGATGTGGAATACTTGGGAGAGTACCATCAACATGGGATGGCACAAGAGCTGCAGAGCCAGGGTGAAGCCTCCCCTGTACAGGCTCTGCTGCCTCGAGCAGGAAGCCATCCCTGGCATGCCACTCACTGGGCACCAGCACTGCTGCAACCCCTCTGGAAGGGTGGGTGAAAGAGGCCTTGAGCAGGTCCTCACCACACCACCTTCCCCCGCCCCTGTTAAGCAGCCTTGCAGGGAACAGCTCT